>JAQIXS010001332.1:0-31267 GCA_034700785.1 Rossiulus vilnensis | reverse complement strand
ATTATTAATAAATAAGTTTGTGAAATGTCCATAGGAAAGGCACACTATCAGTATATAAGTATTTATTTTTATTAAACTGTAATTGTTTTCATTCTTCCCTGACAAAAATACGCAGCGCTATTTTTATCCCTTATTCTTTTTATCACCCATCTCCAAATCTTCTGAAAGTCCGTGCCACAGACCACCCGTGTCCGAGAAATGATGGAAGACGCTCAGCCCCGACCTCGGCTTGACCGAGATGTCTGTTGGGCGTCGTCCATCTCGCGACCGCCACGCAGTGCAGCGTCCAGCGCCTTAATCCCGTCGTCCAGCCGCACGTTAATGACGATGACACAGCGCGGAGATGGTAAATCGCGGTGGTTTCATGGCGGAGTCATCCTCTCGCAGCAGCAGCGCATTTGCATGCTTGATGAGCTTTCGCTTTCAATCTTGCGTGCTCTCGAACAGATAGGTGGCACGTGTTGCGACGCTCTGCGTTCTGCCATGGGTTTCCAATGGCTGGTTGGTCGGGGGGGTTGAGACTCGAGGAGGCTTCCACTCCTTGAGCGTCGCATGCTACTGTTGCTGATGGGATTAATTACACGTATTCTAAGACCTCATTACCACAGCAACAGTGTCGTGCCGAAATTATTGCAGCTTCGGCGGCGTGCAACGTGCCGATGCCGAGATCGATGTTCCCGTCGAAAGAGCAACCCTAGCTCTACAGGGTGCGTGGGTCGACATCCCCCAGCCAACAATCGCTCTCGTCAAGTGGTCCATTGTCTGATGACCTTGCGAGCGTGGATTTTCCCTTGGAAAAGCTAGCCTCTCTAGCAGTAAAGAGGATGGTAAATTAAAATTCCATCGTATGGAATGGGCATTTTGAGGGAATTAATGTAAGTGTAGCTGAAGTTGTCGATAGCGTTGCTGCTTTCGAGTCAGTTAAGATATGACAAATCTTAGTAAACGAAAAAAATGCCTAATGGTCGAGGCAAAAGGAAGCCCACATGCAAAACAATCACTCGCACATTTTTGCTTCAAATCCTTATAATAATTGCTAAATTTACTATCTCCAATATAGAATTAATTGTCTGCTAGGGCCTCCGTTATGTTTTATGATTTTGAAATGGCCCGTTCATTTTTGCTTAAAATGTAGTTAAAATCAAATAATGAAAAAATCAAAGGCACCACACAACCCGCAATACAAGGTTGCATTGCAAGGAAGACCCGTTTTTGGTGGTCGAATATTTTTTTCTTAATATTGTTTTTATAAATAAATGGGACATTTTGAAATGACAAAACATAAGGTGTACCCTAGTGGACGAGCAATTCTACGCTGGATGAAGCAACTTTAGCAAGTATAGGGTATGATATAGCTAGCAATCATTATAAAGTTTAAAGTTTTATTTTTTAGGTAAGTTTTAGGTAAAGTTTAGGGTTTAGGTTAAAGTTTTACGATGCCTACTATTTAGACCACACAAAAAATACGAATAACAATGATTGTAATTATAAAACAATTTATTTCAATGTAATGTACTAGGTCAAAAAATGCGATCCATTGTATACTTTTTACTTTACTAATGAGCTTGGTATACAGTTGTATGCCCCTATTGTATTGGTTTTGAACTGCATACAATGCAAAGTTAGTTTGCACACACAATTATCCAACATTGTAAATATTTTAGCGCTATGTTTTTCAACAAAAGGATTGTTTCGCAAACCATGTCGATTTTCTTTTTACAGTGTATATACCCTATTGAATAGGTTGTAAACTGCGTATAAAATTTACAAGACACGCTACCGGTAGGTATGCCTGTCGTTGTCATCGCTGATAACTTTCCGGCCAGTGCCTACTTTCAATGCGAGACCCACCATTCCGTTGGCACGCTATTGACAATGGTCAGCTGCCATTCTATCATTTTCTCTTTATATATCTATTTTATACATCTAAAAGCTAGTCGGCCAATGAGCGTAGGCGCTATAGATTGGATCTGGGGTAGGATTTTTTCCTCTTTTGATGCTGCTGGACTTATCCAAAAGGCTATTTTCTCTTGAATTGACGATGGAAGCAGGCCAAGTTCGAGGACTGCATTGTCAGATAAATGAGTTCAGAACTGTCATTTCTACATCGATATAGATTGCTTTTGAGCAGGAAAACACGCATATGTTAGACAAGAATAGATCGGCAAAAGTGGACGCAAAATCGAATTGTGTCCACGCTGCACTAGTTTTAAAGTTGTTTGCAAAAAAATAAATGTCAACTAATCTATATTTCTCATGCAATTCAATTATCTACGTTCAACAGAATCGTAACTGTGTGTGAATGCGTCTACTATGAAAGCGTTAACGATTATACACTTTAGACATATGGTTGGTATTGCTCTTGTGGCAGAACGAATTTAAGAGTTCAAGATTCATTACCCAATAACATTAGGACTGAAAAAGGAGAGCTGGTGCATCAAATTGCTTTTTGGTGATGCACAGTACATGTACTGTATATTGGCTAAATTATATACTGCACTAGAGACTAGGTTTAGACATGTACTGTATATACAGTATACTATGGCATCAGCACCTTAAAATTTAGGGTTTGAACTGTGTTCCCATGTGTCCTCAGGTGTGCGTAAAACAAATCAGTTGAATTAACGTGTGGTTTTCACTAGCTGAACTTAAATTAACATGCTTACCTAGCAAGGAAAAGGCTATAACTATCAACACGATTACTTAATTAACATTTTTAACATTGAAGAAGCCTTGCAATGTAACACCAATATTGGCGCTGCAAGCCTGCAATTGCGAAATAAATACCCAGAATGCAACGATTCATTTTAAAAGCTTCTTGGTGACCATAGCAACGCGGCATGCCCTGGCGGATGGTAACGAGTTGTTAAAGTCTCTGGTGAGTTAGGTAGCGAGACACAACACAATTCTCGCGTATTTAAATTCAGTTATACTTTTACTGTTATATCGAGTTATAGTCACAAATATCTGTGCCATAAAGTGGTAGCGACGAAAGTGCATTCACGGAGGTTTGGTGGCCCGATTAGATTACTTCACGCCTTTCCAAATCTGCTTTGGCTCCAAATTGAGCCAATGGGAGCGTTTGTGCGCTCACTTGATTTAACGTTAAGTTAGCCGCTCAATTTGCTTAGTTAGGCGGCTTGGTCAGTCCCACTTCATTTCGTGATTTCACAGACTGTAAAGTGCTGCTGGATGGAAAGTCAGGTGGTGGCGGATGATCGGATTGATGGCACTACAAAAAGAACGCAGAAACGGTTGAAGGAGATCAGACGACACCTGCGCAGGTAAAATCACACGCATTTAGTAAACCGTAATTGTTTCGCTTCTCACCAGCTAATGGAAATTTGGAACAATCATGTTGAGCGTCTGGCGCCACCGGAAATTGGGTGGTACTAAAGGGGCGACGGAGCCCTGCAGGAAGTCGTTATCTTCCGCGTAGCCACAGCGCCAAGATACATAATTCATTTGAATGCATTTGACGTCTCGGTCTAGCCTGCACGTTTTTAACTATTCCAATTACCATCATTTGTTTCGTTTGGATATGCGTTGTTTTGCTCTATTAGCTCGTTTTTTTTTCTTCTTACCACCACTTTGTCTCTCGGCCTAATGGAGGCCTCGGCCCACGGATCACGCACGCTTCCGAACCAGAAGGCGACTTTTTGCACGTATTGTGTATCGGATATTCCGACTTAAACACATTGTGTCACGCCTGTGAATTATGGCGCTGGAGGGGGCCTTGGTTTCTCCCACCACGAGGTTTTTTTTCAGCCGGTATTTTTATCAATAAATAAGGCGACTGCGCGCAATTTGATGCTGAACATTTTTTATGCGTTTTAGCCAGCAATAGTTCTGCCATTGCTCGCTGAAGCCATCACGGCTTCTAATTCGGTCTGGAGACGTCCAAAGTGTGTCACATTTTATAATTATAAAAGCATTTTATGCCTCCTGAATTATTGAAGCGCTTCTGTGCTGTTGGAAGTGCACCGTCTGCGAGCAGTGCTGTCTGGGCGAAAAGCCACTCCGACCCGGTAATAAAAGGTTAAAATCCAATACAGTGTGCTTCAATTCGAGCAAATCGAGCACATTTACACACGCTTGTCTAGCGTTTATTTTCAAAACGGCTCGATGGATTTTCATGAAATTTTGGAATCTACCTTTTTCGGGAATGAGAAAGCGATTTAGCTTGTTGTTGGTTTTGGAAAAACTCGTTTAGGGGGTTAAAACGAGGAGGCGAAACCGCGCCACTGCAACCATCCTCTATTAAATATTTGCGAAAATAATGGACTCGTCCATTTTCCTTTGCTGCAAGCCCTGTAGGTTTTCACCTTTGAAATCAACTGTTACTTTATATCGATCATTACTAATGGCATAACAGTGGAAGCTCGATTATCCGAGGTAATTGGGTACCGTGATTATCTCGGATAATCGAATTTTTCGGATAATCAAAAGTATAGTTCAAGACTGATGCAAATTAATTATGTGCAGTCTTACATCTTAACGCTCTTACCCTTCTTGTTATGACAATTGTTTAATGTTTATCTGCTCAGTGCATCGGTTAATCCGAGTGCTTATCCGAGGTTACTTCACCTCGGGTAATCCCAATATCGGATAACCGATCCTCGGATAATCGAGCCACCCCTGTGCTAATAATCGTGTAAGGTCAACTAAAATGGAATGTTTGCCAATAATGTCGTGAATTAATAACGTTATCGTGTAAGGTCTGCTTTTATACCTTGCACATACTGAATGACGTCCGTAATTTTTCTAACGTTTTCGACCCACTTACCCTCTGGACAGCCAACAATGTTTTTCACCATACCTCTCCATCCCACAGATGTTTTTTATTTATTTTTAAATTCACTTTCCTTAATACTCCATGGTGATTTTCCTGGTTTGGTGATGATACTCCTATACAGCCATCAGCTTACGGTGATATTATAATTGAATGACATATTTAGATCACATGTAATGCAAAGATAATTTTGATTCATGTTTTCCTTATTTTTTGTTTACTTCTGAATCACATCAATGTTACCTGAGCAATTCCCTACCACCTCACGCCATTGAAAGTTCGAATTGATTTTATTAGTCTGTGTGGTCAGATGGAGTTACATGTACATGTAGCCTAGATGTTCTGAGCTTAATGCTTAGCACATATAATTATATTTTAAACAGAAAATCAACTGGGGATGTTTGGGAAACTTTGCAACGAGGACGTTCATATTCTGTAGCTCCCATTCCCCATCGTCCGGTATCGTCACGTTAAGGCAGATTCCCCCCTATCCCTACAACTAGGACGTCATATGTTCACGGCCCCTTACCTGTTGAATTGTGACTTGGTGTACTGGCACGGGATTCATCCTGGGTGTCGATGTATTGTTTTTCTCGTTTGAGCAGGTGATTTTTAATTTTTTTGCGGGCAATAATTCGATTCAATTGCCGAAAAGCATTCAATTTCGTTTTTTGCTATAAGCTGCTTCCGTTTAGCAGGGTCATCCTGGCGTTTCAATGACTGAGCCGCGAGTAGTGTGAGTGTTTTCACTATTTTTATACATATTTTTTGTATGTACATGCAGTTTGAGGATGTCTCAGGCGATGGGAATGCTAGAAAAATGGCGGCTTCACCAAGCAGTTTTTCTAGAACACTTTATTCATGACTTCAGCCCTTTACCGAGCAGCGCAGCTCGGTCTCCAGGTACTAAACACTCAACCATCAAGAGATAAGCAATCAAACGGACGTTGAGACTACTGTGTACTGCTGCCTTTATGACTGAGCGACGCGGATTCTCATCACCATCGCCTATTTGCGATTCGTGGCATGGAAGGTCCTTAACTGTTACGCAGGCGAGAAACTTTGTTTACGCATAAATGGGATGTTCAAAAAAACTACGCCTTGTTGATAACCTGTAGAGATAGACTCACCATATTCCCCATTTTGACCTTTATTGTTCCGTTGGATGCCCCCGTCCCAGTGAATGCGATCATGGTGAGATTGTTTGGGGGAAAAAACGTGAGTACAGTCACAATTAAGAAATATATTACAAATGGAAACAGATAAAAAAAGTAAATTACCGACTGAAAAAGAGAACTACAAAATGTACAATTAATTTACTGTAAGATGCAGTGAGTTTAAAAAAATAAAGCGTTTGAAGATACTGTAGGTACATTGCATTCAACGCTGATGATTCTCACGAAAGTGATTTCTTGCTCAGCTTCTTTCCTAACACAATAATAAACGTGCTTTAAATCATAAAATAGTTATTTAAGGAGTATTATAGTTATGTCTGTGTAAAGATTCAACATATTATGATTGTCTGCGTGGATGCGTAACAATTGTAATTTAATCTACGGGACAAGATCTAATTTAATAAGTTATAATTTGCACCATTTAAATGAACTCAACATGACGTCAATCCGATACATTAAAATATTCGAATGCAGTGCTATTATTTATTAAGTTATATGCCTAGGAGTCACCTTAACTTTCCTGCGGGTGTCAGCTTTCAATGTTAATCAGTTGTAAAAACTGTCCTTAACGACCTCTGTGGATATTTCTGCATATCTAGTTTAATCTTTATATTCAATCAATAATTTGGTAAACCGTGACTTCATAATTAAAATATTGTAAATAAAGGCATATGTACATGTATATCCAGATATTTTAGATTATTATTTTTTATTATATTTGAAAATATTTAGTTATTTGTCATCTTGATTTGGTTCGTTTTTGAGAATCCAATCTTCTGTAAAATAAGTTCAAGTGCTAATTATCAAGGCCTCGTACATGTACATTTTGCAATTTTGCTTGAAACTTAAGTTTCCAAACAGATTTTTGGAAATGCACTGCACAACTGATACTGCGAAGTTCTTGTGTTAGAAACATGTGAACCGCTTGTTATTATATGTTCGCAGCCACAGTGAACAGACACAGAGTTAGCAATGTTTTGCATGTTAAAAATACAAAATAAAACTTGCGAACTTTTAAGTGTTGATTATCCGTTTATTACATTTATGGGTTAATTAGTATGATTTAAAGGAACAATAATTACTTCGCTCAACAATTGGCAGGCGTCAAATATCCATGAAACGTATGTAACATACAACTAGTCTAAGATTTTTATTTTTCAAACCAAGAGCGATTCCGTTGTGAAAACTTGAGCAGTAAACTTTCGGCTAGGTTGTATACGAGAAAAAATCCCTTATGCAGTTAAGCTGGGCTCAAACACGAATTTCATTCAATTAATTCAAGCGAGCAAAGATTTATAGAATCGAGCGCGCTTGACTTTGGAATCCAGTGCAATAATTCTATAAACTTGGTCTTGGTCCCTCGTAATTTAGTTATGTATCGGTCCGGAAATGTAGATTGTAATTGTGAATGCATATACAGTGTATTGGCAAAATTTCTAACTATTCGAATTAATTTACTAATAACAGAGTACGCTTTACCTAATGATAGAAATTATAATTTCAAAAGTGTAGACCACTTTATAGTAAACGTTTTCATGGTTTTTACAGGCGTTTTAAATGAATTATCTGTAATTATGGCATTGAAATATTAAAAAGATCACCTTTTTATTTATAATCTTTAGAAAAAGGGGTACATGCTAGACATTTTTTAATTTAATTTAAAAGTAAAATCAATGTATTTGTTAGTTGTGCTTAGTTATTGTTAAATGGCACTTGTGCATAAACTAGCCGAGCAGCGAATCATGAAACATAAATTAATTTTATGCAATTCATGCTTTCACATTTCTGTTTCACGTTACATGTAATTCAGAATGTGCTTTTAATTTATTTATTGCCAAGTGTTCACTTCAAGAAATAATTTCTTTTTGTAAGTCTAACATCTTGACATTCGCAGTGCAATATGATTATAGTCCCCAGCATAACTCATTTTCTCGGAAATATTGCAAATCTATAGTTTGCCATAATGACATTTTATTACTATGTGCATGTTCTTCACTGAGTTTAATTTGCCAAACAGCCTTCATACTATATGAATAAGAAATTGAATTTACGAGGCTATATGAAAAAAAAAAAGATTTTGCCCTGCTCCTACACGTGAATAGCTAGCAAGTCACATGTTGACAATCACGTTGTTGGAACCACATAATGGCCAACTGTATCAATTTCTTTGCTGCTGTTTGAACAGCAGAGAAAATAATTTTTTGCACTTTAATTCAATAATTGATTATCATTGCTCAAATAGATAAAGTTAAACTAAGTTACTGCTAGTGTTGCAAATTATCCTGCTGAGCGAAAAATAAACACTGGCACTCATTCCCATTTTTGGCGTTAAAAACTTCATTCAGTTTAATCCACTTACGAAGGCCAACTGAAAATAATTGATGTGGATTATGTCATCTGGTATAAAAGCTAATGTTTCAACTCTTACTACAATGATTACTGCAAAGATCAATATGTAGTATCAGTTTCGTCCATTTTTGTTTACGGTAATATGCATTGGAATTTGTAACTGCATTTTGAATTTCTCGACCAGTTGTTCTACATCCAGTTTTCTCCCCATTTCGATCTCTTCACTTTTTGAAATTGTATTAAAATGACAATTTTTGTGAGCTGTTGTTGTGACCAAAACCTTGTTGGGTTTTACAGTGCAGGACCATACTGTAAAGAATCGACTTCGCCATCACTCAAACTGACACCTGCCTGTAAATGTCATCTCCAATGTAATGACCGACAGTGAAAATGGAGTCTGGCAAGTTTACACGTGCTGTTGACATCCAAGCGTTAGCCTTGAAATAGTTGTTGAAGAAACTGAAATGATGCCCGCAATATTTGTCAACACCAATGCTGTGAAAATGCCATAAACTAGTTGGACTATAATGTTATTAAAATGTGAGCAGTAGTGACAACGTTAAAAACTGCAGGAATCACTTGGTTATGGTCGAAGTTACAAGGAAATGCGGTTTGGCATCCTTATGGAATGACACTTAAAAGGATGCGTTTTCCAGATCAGCCACATTCTGGGCAAGTGTATTGTGGGTGAAACTAACAATGCTTGCAATTGTGTATGAGACTTTTTGAAATACTACGAATGTGCACATCATGGAATTACAAATATGTTGTTATCGACACTCAACTTAATAGTTTAAACACGCCTTTTACGATATTCATTTCCTCCAAGTTCTAACCAAACATCTCCAGCCTGAGATTTCCTCACACATGGTCTAGTCAAACATCTCCAGTAGGGGATATGCTAACACATGGTCATCACCTCACGAGGCAACTGTAAATTCCGATTCACACGACCCGCAGCAACTGATCACATGTTAATAGTGAAGAACTTTCTCAATCAGCTCTAGAATGAATTCCGCGAAGCATATTTCCTGCTCTTACTACATTTCACACCGTTCACACGTCAAGATTTTTTCCCCAATCGCGCTCGCGTGTTTTTCGAGCGGCCCTGTAATTGGCAAATGAAATTCTCGGCAAATAAATTCGTCCAAATTGGACATAAATAATGCATCCGGCAAGGCGCTCGTTCTTACCTTCTGAAACGGCCGCCAAAGATACGAAAAGTAATCCTATGTGGTGAAACAGCGGAACACTAAACTCGCTCGCCGATGATGATGCCATTATGGATGGTGGTTGTTGCCGGCTTCTTTTTTTTTATCCAGTTTCGCCTTGAGATGCCGGATGCGAAATCTTCGGTGGATGTCGGGAGGCGCGCAGTTGTTCGCCGATGCTGTCGCGCTGCTTGCCGTGCCTTAAATGCCCTCGCTGTGCCAATGCATCGCAGGCAGGCTGCGTGGCACGGGGGCGGGGCCAGCTGCCACCGTGCCAGGCTGCCGAAGAAATCGATGGATGAACGGCACGCTGCGAGCCAAGGAATCCTCGCTTTTCATACGCTTCGATATCACGGGGGAAAACAGGCGATTCTGGGAAGCGCAGGTGCCACGAGAGGTTTCGAGGACGAGAAGCGATCGGACGTTGCCTCGGATGGGTGCCAAACCGTAACGTACTACGCGCCAAAAAAATCAACTTTTCTGGAGAGGAAGAAAAACTGAATAGTTTTGTGAACAAATTACATTAATATCTCACTATAAAGACCTATTTTCTTTTATGCACATTTCCCTGTTGCGGCCTGTGATATTTCATTATACAGCCAAAAATAATTCAATTCAACTCAGTACCCTACTAGCAGCATGGGATATGCCATGTGGTAGGGGGGTGTAATCTATCAACCCAATATTATTTGCCACCTCAATGGAGTGGACACCAACATCATTGTAAATTTGAATTTCATGCAGCTTAAGGCTATCCTTTGGATGAGCATTCCGACGTCGTATGACATGCAAGAAAAATTACCAATAGTACGGATCCAAATGTGCTCGGAGTTCCATAAGCGGGTTGGAATGACAGTTTCTACCACCTCGGTGGTTACGTTTAAAGATTTTCTCCACCAAATTACAATTACCTGATAGGGTAAATTTTTCAAAAGGTAAATTTACAAGAAAGAAATATGAAGAAACAAGAAAAAATAACGACAACTGATATTTTCTAACAGAAATACGTGAAAGTGCATGGTCTTTGAGGCGTGTGGAAGCATTTAGGTCATTAGAATCTCCAGTGTCATCCTCTTCTTTCACACATTATAATAGCGTAACATTGGACATCCTGTTTCGTATGGATGAGCAACTTAACCAGTGCTTTCAGCTAAGACCAAGGACAGCAATGGTGTCATGCGAATCAACTATTCAAATTTTTGTTCAATTTAATTCACGCAGGACATTACAATCAGTAAGTGCATACCATGTGCTAGGGAGTGTAATCCATCAACCTAATTTATTCGGCGACTACCACCGCATTTTTATTTTTCAACAATCTTGTTGTGCTTCTTTAAAACTATGTAATGAAATATTAGTTGGAAGTTAAATAATATTTAATTTATGCATGTTTTGGCAAGAACTTGAGTGTAGTTCTAATTTTTTTAATTGAAGATTTAGAATGTATCCAATATGCTTTATACACAACTATAGGTTTGTATCTTGGCTTTATAGCCAACTTTCCAAGGCCATTATGCAAGGCGTGAGTGTAATCGGATTTCATTCAAACGACAACAACTTTAGACGTTTGATGTTTAATTACGAAAACCGAAACGCGAATTTAGTAACCATTTTTGCTTTTTGCCGAATTGCAAACAGTCGTATGTACCAAGCGTATTACAATACAAATAAACGTGTAAAACGACCTCTTCTCTCGTGGCAAGTAGGATCGCAGCACATTGATGTTAATTGGCGTGTTTTTAATTGGCTCAAAATTGAATAACCTTTATTCATGTTCATCTGACCGAAATTTGCTTTGAAGTTCGCGCGCAACATTTGGAAATGGGATTAAGAGGGGGTTATTCTCACATTGGGAGTTTGGTCGAAATTCGAACAATTTTTGGTGTTTTTTTTGTCCATGCTGGTTATATTTTCAAGGAGGACGGGGGGGAGTTGGTGCACTTCCAAAATTTGCCCTGTGCATAGACCAGTTTGCTTTAATGATATTTATTATTTTACCCTTCGAAATCTGCAGTTAAATGTTTTTCTATGCTTTCTATCCAATCAACAAATAGTCAGGTATTGACCACGGCAAACTGATGCTTCACATTAGAATTACTGTATATTGTATGGATGGCACAGTCAATTTTCGCTCTACATGGTCTAGGGATTTCCCAATTGCATCCTCACCACTAAAGCAGGTGAGGAATTGCTCTGATAATGTATTGAGCTTACGTATGACTTTTTGGCATCTCTCATTTGCTCAGAGTCGGCAGAGTGGCTCCGACAAGACGTGCATTAAGGTCAAGATGGAAGATTCGGGGATTAATTTGCCATTGCAATCCAGTCATTAGTTTAACCCAAATTTAAACACATAAGTGAGATTACAAATTTTCAACAGTCAATAGAATAGAAGGGCGATTGGCGGTCATTAGTGGTCTTATTTTTTGTATGCCATTTTACACTGGAATCCGCTTTCGATTGTTAATCTCAGCCGTTATGCTACCATGAATTGAATATTAACCAAAGCATCGCAACTAAAGATACAATGGTAGCACAGAAATGATGCTTAAAATTATTTCGTTCTGAGAACCTATGCACTGGCTAAGCGCCTTATATTTGTCCTAAGTATATTCAGAAATTTCCCTAATAAGGTAGTAATTTAATATTTATCATTAGTAAGACCTCTTCTTGAATAACCTATTTTTATCAGATGGGTCGAGTGCGGGAACTTGAAATTTTCCCCCTATTTCTCCTGGTTCGAGTACTAGCGAGATGGAAGTGTTTCCCAAATGATCAAGGGTCTTCTGTGGGAGACGCTGAGATTAAGACGCGAGATTCAATTAATTCAACTCAGTACCAAACTGTCAGCCCATCAACCCATGTTAATAATTTCTTTATTACTAAAACCTGACGGCCACCATCATCATTGTCGAGCTGAATTTCTGTTAGCTTAGGGCTATCCTTTGGAAGAGAATTCCAATGCATGGGAATTTGAAAAAAAATACTTTGCCTGCAAATATTAATTACTTAGAAGGAATCTACATGTACAAGCATTCTAAGCCACCAAGGAGGCTAGCTGACATTCCAATACACTTATGTAAATCCGCTCCCATTCGGATACATTTTATTTGTATTGTTTTTTGCATGCCATTAGACGTTAGAATTCTTTTCCTGAGGATGTTCTTAAGTTAACAGTAATTGAGTTTGGAAATGATGGTAATGCCTACCCAAACGTGGTGGTAACCATTGAGAAACTTGTGTATGATATATGGCATATCCTTGCTGAGAGTAAGGTTCTGAGTGAAATTGAAATTTCATTTAGCAATATTGTACATTCCCCGATTTATTCGGTGTTCATGGCTTCATTTAGGTGACCACTTACCAGAAGAAAACGTAGAACGGAGTTTTTGTACTGTGTTCTTGGTGAATTCGAATTCCTTCCAGAATCGGGTATTGTAAAATAAAATAGTTTAGAGAAACAGATTCTCCTTAGAAGCAACACTGTTAGCATCCGCACTACAATAACGTTTATATGTATGATTAGCGTCACTTGAAAGATAGTCGCTGAGGTAAAGCGTCTTCGAAATCGATGACACTCAGCCTTCTTAACATTTAAATGTGCTGAACACGCTTTCGTGGGGTAAATCCAAATTATCTACAAGAAATGAAAATGATAGAATTTTAGGAGCGTGAGCGCAATCAGTCAGGGAAAAGAACCAGAGAAAGGTTTCGAGTCTTATTTTGTAGTAGAGACTTTGATCAGTCTGAGGAAAACTAAGTTTAACATGCGAGCATTTTGTCAGAGAAAAAATGTGAGCGCCAGCGTGTGCTCAAATTTTTATGACCAACAGCTTGCTTTCAGTAGAGAGATAGTCGCTGAGGTAAAGCACCTCCAAAATCGATGATATCAGCATAATGGGAAACGTTAAAAAGTCTGAACATGCTAGCCTGAGCATGCTTAACCTTTTATGCTGCATATAATAACGTATTAATTCCACAGTAACGGTACATGATATTGATGATTACTGACGTTAAATCTTTAAACCCTTCCCTCCGCAATCGGTTATGGTGTGTAGTTTTCAATGCGACTAATTTGTGAATCTGTAAAGCGTGCAACTAGCTTTGCATGTTGACGTTAATCAGTGAGATCGATCCATGCTACATGTATATGAAATATTTTATCTTAAGCGAGATGCTTAACCGTGCTTATAATTGTTCAGTATTGTTTTCCTGAATTGCTTTTGCGTTAAAAATGCATGACTTCGATTTCTTTGAAATTTCCACATTACGACCATGATGCTACTGAAAACAACAACGGGTTATGCATGGCAACGACTATCTACACTGTATAGTATAAGTGGTCGTTTAGTTGACACGGAATGACCGTTCCAAGAATTATGAAGTGCTATTCATTCATTAAATAGCGGACTTAAGCCAAGAATTAACAAGCTAATCTTAAGGGAAAATGCGAACGCCCCCTCTCTGCCTTTTGCCTTTTAAATATCAGAATCGCTCAACTTTCCACTTAAAAAAAATACCAGCGTTAAATACATGAATCTAATTGGTAGTATTTGCATTTTTGCCACACGGTGTTTCTTTCAAATTCGTCTCGTCTTTTGTAGATTATTTGGGTGACGTCCTTTCTTAACCAATCCGGATAATGGAATTTTCAGTATATGCACTTAGCCGATTACGTTAGCATAACGTTTCTTAACAGGTCAAATATGTAAAAGCGTATTGACGCACATACTGCGGTTGACATAAACATACCCTTATGTATGTACCAATGTGGATCCATTTGCATATTATACAAAGCGTGCTTCAAAGAGTATATTATGCTACTTTTCTATAACCATTCATCCCAAGATAGCCCTGTCAGATTTCAAGAAAAACGAAATTGGATAAGACTTTTTCATTATACAACACATTAAGCACATTATACTAATATGTTATGCCAGAATCTATTATACTGTACATTAATGTCTATTTTCAAAATCGAACTCGAAAAATATTTTATTTCCAAGAACCTTGATATGGTACTAAAGAAATATGTTCATCTTGGCTTTCTATTTTCTGAGAATAAACGTCCACGGTTTAGGGCCATCTAGCGGCCAATATTTATTTTTTATAATAATAATTAAAGTATATTCATAAAAATATAATTAAATAATAATTACAATTTTTATCACAATTACAGACGTTACAAACCCTTGATATTTGGACATTGTTCACACATTAGCACATAAGTTGAAGATTTACTACAAATCGATGTAGACGCTTGAGTGTGTGAGTTACAGATTTACCTCTGCTCAAATAAAATCATGTCGTTTAAGGTCAAACTTTATCGATAGATATCAAGGTTCCAACGGAATGAGTTAATATTTGTGCCAATTTTGAAATGTTCACAAAATAAGTTTTAATTACCTTTAAAAACGATAAATTAATCTTTAGTTCGTTGGTTACACCTGTGGTGCATTTTTCTTTGAAACGTGTTCGGTTTTTAAAAAGGTTTATTTTTATTCTGTTCAATAACTGTTGATTTAATAAAATAGTGGTTTTACTCTATTGACTAATGAATATGTGCAAAAAGCATAAATACGTAAACTCCAAAGTACACATTTGAGGAATGATTCAATGAAGGTAAATATAAATGTGATTATAATTACTTTACTAGCGTAAACGTTGAAAGCAAGCTTTCACAAACTGCCTACAAATAAGGCTTACCAATTAGTCTGTAAAAACAGCAAGTATTAAGGATATGGACCCTGCAGTTGACCATTTTTACTCCATTGCCTTTTTCTCCGCGCAGGTGATGCTCGATGACTATGCCCTAGAGTTTCAGCACATGCGCTATATTCTAACAAATGCATGTAAAATACATTAATAGCTCCACTGTAGATACTTCTGTGTACACATTGTAGTTAATGGTCCACAGAAATGCAAAAAAAAAATACCCTGCATGTACTAAAATACATTTATTAGCTGCTGTAGCTGTGTGGGAGTGGTCGATTTTTCCCCGATACATAATTCATGCGAAAAGCCAGGAGTTTGGAAAGAAAAACGCTTTTTCATGTTCTTTTGGGGGTTATTAGCAGGCTAATATTAATCATGATGATGATGGTCGTAATTGTTGGCGCCTACAATTGTATCTAATTGTTGGGTACAAAAAGAAAAGACCTCGTTTCACTAAAGCAAACAAAATACCCGATTATGAAAGAATCAAGCCAAGGAATCATGAATAAACAACTTTTTCTGTTCAAATCCATAAATGAACTTGTTCATTTTTTGTAAGTTAACCGATGGGAGAAGAATCGCATACCAGTAATGTATGATCGAGGTTGGAATACCCCAACTAAAGTTTTTATTAACAAGAATGACATTTGAGATTCATTTACGATAAGCAATGCGCGTGAATCCATTTGGAACTTTGTGAATATAATGGACTTTTTTGGGTTGAGAAATTTCTCAACCCAGGTCAATCATCACCCCATTCATTGGTATGCAAGTTTGTAACATACAGTGTATAATCAATTATTCTGTTTTTAATTTAATTTCTAATCGAACTGTTGTTTAAAATTAAAATTGCAGATAAATATCTACATGTACATGCTTGTAACGAACTATTGTTGCAAAGCACATTAGTCTGTCCGTATCTCGTCTAAGTAATTTAACCTCGCGTGACCACCTCTAGTGAACTCCTGCAGTGGACATATTGTCCTTTGCGTGACTGGCTATCCTAGCCCGCTGAATCTGTCGTGTAGGACTTCGGATAAATTATCGGAAAGAAGGAGAAAAGGGGTGTAACCAACATTGTTTTGTTGCTGTATGCATAGGCCTATACAGAAATTGTCTATAGATGTAGTAAAGAAAATAATACGTACAGTCCAGGACATGCCTTTGTTTGTTGTGCAAAAATAAGTGATAATACATTAATTTAATCGAAGTAATGCAACAAGTGCTCGATTAACGAGATTCTGTGAAAGCCGAAAATTGCACGTGAAGGCACAAATGGCAAGAGTGGATCAAAACATTTTCGAAAGGGATCAGCAGCCAACTGAGACCTACAAAAATGTATCCAAAAGAAAACTTTATAAGGATTTAAAAAACAAATTATTTTGAAAAAAATACGTGAATGAGGAGGAGAACAGCGTATTTTCTTCAAACAAATTTGTCGTATTTCTAGTACACCGCACACGTCAAATGTTTTATAGAAATGTTAATAAATTATATGCCATGGGCGAATATTTCCTTGAAAAACTGAAAGAAAAACACGTAGTATTTAGCAAATATTTGTTTAGTTTTTTTCCTCTCTTTTATCTACTGACGCCGTGTTGATGCTGAAAACAGTTGAATTGTTGATGATTAGGGTGGACTGGAAAGTACTAAGAGAAAATACAGAAAGCACTTGTAGTAGTTGCGAAGTTCACAGAAAAATGTAAATGTCCGATGTTCGAAGCTATTAAAATTTGCATACAGTAAACCCTCAACATACGCGATTAATGCTGAAATAAGGACGCAAGTATAAAAAAACTTGATATGTGGCCTCACACTGGCAAAATGTTTGACAGTTTTGGTCTGCTAGTTCAATTTAGTTCAATTAACTCACCTTGTTAGAACCCTAATGCCAACAAAGATATGACGTATGGTTGGTAGCGTCTCATGCAGACAATTCATAAAATAAACGAAGTAAAACCGCATTTTGTTCGGATAATTTTTTTAACGTTACATGTAAGAAAATTTGCCATAAATTAATTTCGATACATTTCTAGTTTTTCTTGTTATTAATAACAAGAAAAACTAGAAATACATGTAGCTTATCTGAAACGTTACATGGAAGTTCGAGGATCGGTTATCCGATATGCAAATCAACCCAAGCTAAGTAACCTCGGATAAGCAGATAAAGCTTGAACCTTGAAAACCGGTTGAAAGCGTTATGTAATCTGAGTAAAACCCAGTTGTTAATGAAATATTTCGTTCGTTCGTTCGGACATACCTAGATTGAGACCTAAGCTTATTTTCAACTACGTTTTCGATTATCCGAGTTAGTCGTGCTCCCGTCTGCCTCGGATAATCGAGCTTCCACTGTAACTCGTTCATAAACTATAATATTATACCATTTGTTTTAGACCTGACATTCGCAAATAAAATTTGTAACGTATTTACCGCTAATGTTGAGGGTTTACTGTAGTTATTCACCTAATCAAGTGAATAATGGACTCCATGTAGGCTTATTCCTGTTCGGGCAATTGTAGCTTTGGATTATCGGTTTCATATTTGAAGTGCGCATGCGCCTCGCTCGTATCATTTCTAATTGTGCTGAGATGGCCAGTGAGTGCCGTGACATAAGAGCACGAGTGGATGCAATGCTGCAGCTAACTCTCCAATGCGTTTCCTATCATAGGCAGATTTGCAACGTGGTCAAGCATAATGCGTTTCATCCGTCTTGCGCGTGACTTTATCAAATCGAAATTGAGTTTGAATTTAATGAGGAGTTAAGCGGCTCCGTGCAGAGAAGCGGGTCTCGGCGTAAATCTTCTTACCGAAGTTCCGTCCTCCTCGACCACTGTCAATTAGCGAAGAGGTCATTTGACGAGGATTAATCTCTCGCTTTCGGACACGCAGTCTCTCGGTGCCTGCGCTCTTTCTCCGGCCCCCCCCCCCTCCCTCCCCCTTCGCACCTTTTGCCACAGCGCCATTGCCGTTATTAATTCTTCCCCAGCCATTTATCAATCAATACGGTGCTTCGCCATTGCGTTTATCAAAGGGAAATTATGTGCAGGGGGAAATATGATTATGTATGAGAAAAGGAACGAAAGGAGGAGAAAAAAACAAAGCTGGAAAATTAATTGCGTATTGACTTTGATTGCTACCTACGTGCAGTTTTTACGAGCATTTGAGCTTCGCTGCTATTACTTTTCTTCCGTATTTATTAGCGTTGAGTTACTGGTGGATGCCCCGCCGCGTGAAAGGTATTCTGCTCGCGTTATTATTATATCGGGGGGGAAAATTGGAAAAGATTTGTTTCGCAATAATATAAAAAACAAGTTCGGTGGAAATGGGCAGGAATAAAAAAGATCTCGAACATTATTCTGGTTGAGGGAACGATAATCGAAGGGCGCATGCCCCGTGGAGTGGCATTGTAATGACGCTTCTCGGATGCCACGGGTTTTAAAGGGGGAGCTTTTTGTCGCTAATACTGACGGATCTGTAAAAAAGTTGTCCGACTGAGCCAATTTCGGTTTTATTTATGTTGCTTCGCTATAAAGTCGTGTTTACAACTGCGTGCCCGCATAAAATAATGCGCGGGGAATATGGGACGGAAGCCAAATGGGGTCCGAACGGATAGAGCTGAGACCCTGGGTACGGGGCGCGTCTAGGAAGTGTTCTTTTGCAAATGCTTCCGCTAGGATGGTCCATTTAACACGCGCATTGAAAACTGCCCTTAAAGTGATGTTTCGAGGCCGTTGAAACCATCTTCTCTTGGCCGTAAAGATGAGGGGAAATTCCTGCTCCAATTTCGCGCAGGGAGGTCGGCTCTTCTGAAAGTCGAGGTTTTAACCTCTACCATCGCACTACACGGGAGTAAGCAATATTAAGGGCAAACAAGCTGCTATGAGGTGCACCCGGTGGTATTATTTTATTATTGCAGCGCTCCGACCCGCACTTGCTGCGCCCTGAGTGTTCACAACATGAATGTCAACACGCCAGTTGACCGAACAAAAGCTTTATTTTATATTAAAATCATTTCACGAGGTTGCAAGTTGTAATTAATTACTCGTATTTTAAAAAAATCGTGTGAGGGTTTGGAGGTGTATTTGATCTTCCACTTGAAATCAGTTTGTTTATTAGCGACCCGTAAGCATTCGGTCCAAACAACCTTGAAATGTTCTAATTTCCTTTCTCCAAATACGCATTTCTATGCAAAGTCAAGAGCATTTTGAACCACCAAGACGAGTGAAACCAATTACATATTATGACAGAACTGATCAACCGAACTGTCCCACTCTTAAGCACCTTTGAAAGGTTGAACTATTTCTAGGTAATTGTATTTTATCATTTGCAGTGATTTGTTAGAGACAACAGCTTCTAACTGACATTTGCAGATTATGTGTGCATCTTAAATGTCACCAGGCGAGTTGTTTGGGATCGGTAGTTTATTTATTGAAGTCTGCAGCTTTACACTCTCTGAGAGTCAAGGCCGCCTTGTTTTGACTAGCCTTAATTGACTAAGTTATTAGGGAGCCTAATTTGTTTGTTTGGTTTAAAAAACCATGCATGATCAACACATAATTGCGTCACTGAAGCCTTGGTTTTTTGATTGCTCTAATTCTAAAATATAATGCGTGAGAAAGTTTTCTGGGTTAAAAGAACAAATCTCGCCTGAGATGTTCAGTGTATATACATTAGTATGCAATTGCATTTACATCTTACAGTAGTTGGAAGCTTAAATTTAAGATATCGAATATTGATAATAAAGCAATTATTATGTAACGCTATTAAAAGTACTTGAGTGAAAATGGTGGTTAATATATGCTTAGAAAAATTGATCAGTGCTGTATTATGTGAAAAAGTACATTCACAGCTCGTCCCTCAAACATTAACTTAAATATTATGAGTTCACTACAGGTTATTATGTAACTGTATAATTAATTCTTTTGTGAAATATTGTTGATTCTGGTTCGTGCAAACATGTACTGCTGTTCTAACTAGCTAATCTGCTTAAAAATGCCCTCGTATTTGAAAACAAACAAAAGGTGGCAGTAATAAGCATGGCAAAGTGCGTATGACTGTTTGCTAGCCAAAATACAATTGCAGCAGTTTAAACAGAAGTGAACAGTGAACGTAAGGTTTCCCTAGTCCTTTACATGTATATTTTTATGCATACGAATATTAACTACGATCTAAAACACTTCCAACGAACGCAATAGAATTGGGTAAAATTTAGCTATAAACTTTCATGAGTAGCTTAGACGAGCCCAGCATTATCATGGATAGTAAAACAGCTTGGCGGAATGGCTAAGTTTTTATAAATAAAATTTAACTGCAAACCTTGATATCTAGCTTGCCGTCTTTTTCCTCCATTTTAAGGGGTCTGCGTATTGTGAGCAGTTTCGTTTTGTTTTATTATATTAAATATAAAGCTTCAAGACCTGATAACATTTTAAAACTTTTTACATAATTCATTTTTCAAGTTAATTTCAACATTTATATACAGTATTGATGTGACGATAGTCTTACGGATGACAACTTTGAATCACTTGAAAAACAACAGCAAAGTAACGAAACTTCCTTTATATCCCCCCCTCACCCCAAAAAAATAATAACACAAGCGATAATACCTTAGCCATCAACCACATCTTTAATTACCTAATGTCAAATGGTCGTAGAACTAAGCAATTAATTTTGGTGACTTCTGTGTTAATAAACTCATGAAACTTGTTTAAAAATGCTATCAGTTTGCAACGCAGTGCATGTAGCTATTCGTAGAGTAACATTCTTCCTCCCTTCAATTAACCCACATAATGGTTTAATTAGCTTAATTTCAATCACTTAACCAATAGTTCTCTAATTATATATCAATTGAAAAGTATCTTTCCTACATTTTTTGAATATATACATGCACATTGGTTATTTTTATGGTGTATTGATGAGATATTTTTAGGAAAACCGCTCATTGAATTGCAAACTATCAAACTATCAATACCACGATGCTCGGTTTCTCGACCCCCTCTCCTCCCTCCCATATGTAAATAAATGGCCTTCACGCTTGACAGTAATTAATTTGTTATGAAAAATAACGATTAAGGTCTGGTATCAAGGCTGAATTGAGAAAGCCATTCATTAAATTGCCTGTAAGGGTATAACATCTATAAATATAAGCCACACACAGGAACCCCGCAAATGCAATGGATTTCGGTTTTCTCTTTATCCTTTGGGCATTTTATTCATTTTTTTTTATCAAGACAAGGGTTGCACTCATGGTCAGTACTATACTGTACATTTTTTGTAGGGTATGTTAGTACGTGGCTCGCTACTGATATGGTATACATTGAAATGTATTCGAGGTAATGGTTTTCTCTCGCTATCTCTTTCAACGTGGCATGCTATGCAAAATTGTATTTCCAGCAGCGTAATTCATAGAAGTACGCGTTCCAAACGAGCATATATTGACAATATCACCTTCGTTGCATTCAAATATGTTTCCCTAAAATGAATTCATTCCGATGCCAACGACCAGTAAGAGGCTACGGAGCGGGATTAATGCTAACTCCAATGCACCATTTTAGGTCTGTGTTCTACCTGCTTTTGCTGCAAAATGATAAACGACTTTATTTTAATGTCATAACTGTTATTTGGAGGAAAAGTCGATTTTGCTGCAGGGCTTTTTCCTTCCTTACGTTCTCCGCAGGGCGGTTTTTAAGCTACTGAGCCTCAAAGGCAAATTCTACCATAAATGTTTCTAAAATACGGCCACTTCCTAGCTAAAGTTTAAACGCGCGATATGGAATCGCATTTCTGATGCTTTTAAATAGCTAAAATTGAAACTGGGTAAAGTGCTCTCGCTCTCGCTAACCGTTTTATGCCTTTCCTCGACCCATTTGAGAACAATATTTGAAAGCTTTTTATGCTGTTTATGCCGTACAAGGTGTTTGTCTAAGACAAGGCGTCTACAGTTTCCTCCATGTCCATGGCGTTTTGGCCTTTCGCAAATACATGTACGTCGTCCAACAAAAACAGCTTACCTTGCAAAACGGAAGGGGAAATATAATTTACAGAAGAAACAAATTGCTTAAATTTTTAGGCATATTTGGGTCTTTCATTCGATTGCAATAGTGTAATAGTTAATGCAAGGAAGAAACAAATTGCTAACATATTAGAGTATATGTCTGCAGCTTTTATTAGATTACGATGGTCCTATTTTTTTTTAACAATCTTTGCACGTAGAATTTTTTGCTATTCTAATTTCACGGTGTTTAAAGTTAAATAGACGGTGCCAAACAATGCATGGTGCCATAGGCTGGTTATATATTAGATACCTTTATGGATGCCTTCACAGAACATACCTTTCAAGTTGTAACTGAAGTTGTTGAGATCACAGGAGATGAATAAACAAACACGGCCAGTTTTTTATTTATGCAACGTTTCGTTCACTTTAATTTGAACTTCATCAGGCGCTACAATTTATTTAACTGAAACTACAGTTTCGATAATTCAAGGTTATTAAAATAAGGCAAATTGGGCCCAACACTTACCAACAAGGAATAATAGCATTATAACATTAAATACTAAGAAACAAAAGGAACATGAGAGATTATAATACTAAATGAAAAAAACGCATAAGAATCACGTAAATGTACTATTACTTCATAATTGAAGTGCCAAATCCGCAAACAAATAATTTAAAGATAATTCCTGCAATAAGGATGGTGTATGAAACAATATACCTCGTTTTTCTGAAAACACAGGCTTAGCTTGAAAGATGTTACATACATTTTGGAGGTCTCCCATCCAGTGAAACATTAGATAATGCACTTTTAACAAAAACAAGCAAAGATTTGGACTTATAAATTCACGAAAAAAAATAAAATTAATATTACTTAGAAGGAAACACAAGGCTGCTAAATTCATACTTATTCAAAATTAAGGGTGTCAACTAAGATAGGAAATAATTGAAACTCATCAGTGCTGTCAGTTAGGTAGGATTGGAAAATAATTATTGAACTAACAAGTGGCTAAAGTTTGGAACGTGCAGGTTGTCAAATGCATGCAAATTCTAAATGTAATTATTGCGTGTAAACAGCAAGTTTTTTTTTGCGTGGCGGTTGTTTTCATTAAGGTGATGTGGAAGTAAATTGTTTTCTTTGTTTTGAACGAATTTTTGGTTTTTTAACAGATTGTGTGTTTGTGTTAGCTATGTTTTCAAGTATGACAAGTATATATTTTTCTGGAATCCAGTTAGAAATAAAATAATGGTAATTGAGTGTGTTTAAAGCGGTATCAAAGATCGCTAGCAATAATAATACATTTTGACATGTATTTGAATTTCTCCATCGGAGCATGGTCGTTTATGTAGTTTACTGTTTTGCAAAATTTGCTACATTTCCTTATAGCAACAATCTTTCAAAAATCTAGTGGCGATAGATCTCTCTGATTGTTTGATTTCGTTTGACGTTTGGAAAGTCTAAAGATATAAACTAGATTTTTTTAAATGAAAAACTTCTCCTTAACTCAATTCAAACAGACTAACATTTAAGCGTATGATTTAAGGGCACTGGGCAGTATTCCTTAGTCTACTTACGCTCACACACCAAATTTGTATGCAAATGCACATTCTAAGAGTGGTTTGGAAAATGCATGAAATGGAGGCCATCACTTTTATCAGACTGAGAACCTGTCAAGTTAGCGCATTTTGTGGCTAAAATCAAGTCATTTCTTCCAACAAATCGTGTTTTTTCCCATATAGACTGAAATGAAGCTTCGGTCAAAGAGCTTTTTCTGAGATGAAACGATCGTTCGCAGTATGTGCGAGTCCTTGTATAATGCTTTATATCCAAATTTTATAAATGGACAGCAAAAGGGTATTGCATTTCTCGTATGCAAGACTTGTCCAACTTCGTTTTTCAGAAACTAGTCAATATACATCTGATATACATGCACTACTGTGCAGAAGCCTTTTCTTTGCCATGGCGTTATTTCACGCATAACACTAGTTCGCATATGGTTATTTACGAACTCGGTAGCCTATATAGTCAGCGTTTTATGAGGATACAAACATTTTCTCGTAGAAGGCAACTGGCGGACATTTCATGAAGAGTACTAAAATACAAAAATGCAGTGATGGCGCTAATGCTTATTGGCGCATTTTATTGTTCTGAATGTTCATGTATTTAACAAGCGTTCCAGGAAATGACGCGCCATCCCATTTGATGGCGGCAGGATTGTTTCGGTTGGGATCTTAATTCCTACCTGTAGTACCTTCACTATCTAGTGCATTAAGGTTAAACTTCTCTTCATCCGGAACCAAAATTTGTCTCCAATTCTGAGCCCAGTTCATTGCATTCTTGACCCATTGCAATCGTTTACGTTTGTGTTAATTTGTCAACTTAGTTTTAGGTTTCATTTGAATGTACACAGCATTCTTATTGTGTGGTAATGTGTTGGCAACAGTTGCATGAGTCAGTTTACTTAGCACCAATAGACCTGTTTAAAACAGTTGCTATTCGTACTTGTCTGAGAGACTTTCCTCGGAGCTCGCCCTAATCATTTCGTTGCAACTACCTTTGTTGTACAGACTGTATCTAAATACCTTTGATTGTGACATCATGTGCATAAAATTTGCTACTGCATTATTCGATAAATGCAATCAGATATGTATTTGAATTTTTTGCAGTACATGAATGTTTAATCCTCATTATTGTAATGCCTTTTATCATCTGTGAGCTGGCATGAATTACATGTAGGGGAGACCGGGGCTAGATGATACAAGGGTAATTTGATTCATTGAGGATTACAGGTAGACAAATAGTTGAAGGTTCTAGGTTTCATACTGTAGACGACTAAGGACCCCAACTACTGATCCTCCATGTGTACTAGTTAGTTGAACGACAAACTTGGTAGCTAAGAGGGAAATTTTTGTTTTTCACGACTATGAATATTTTTTCACTTTTAATTAAATTATTTTTGTCACTATAGTCATTGGTTTAAAAAAATGAAACTGATATTGCCAAGTAGCCATTTTTTGCTTTTTAAATGTGTAAAACTATTGAAATCACTTGTCTTAAGCTTAATTACTGTCAGCTGTTAGAACAATTAGAGAACGTTTGGGGTGAGTTGATACAATGTTTGGGGCAAGTTCAAACATGTTTTATATATAATGCAAGTTATTACATTTGTCAATTTTTCTACATAGGCAAATTATTACGTCAATGGAAATATTTCTAATTATTTATATTTGTATTAGTAAATAAATCATGAGAAAGTATGAGAAAAACCGAGAGGTGAAATATACATTTCTGAAAAGACTTGTTTGGTAAATTTTGTATGCAGCATTAAACTTTATTTCGTCAATGACAATGACAGTGGATATTTAATGTCTTTTGTTAATTGTTAAATTGTTTATTTGCAAAATGTTTTTTTTAAAATTGTGAACCAAATAAATGATATTACTTTATTGTACCAGGTCGAAGCAAGTTAATACAATTTTCATGACTGGGGTTATTTGCTTAATGCTAATGCCGATGAAGAATTTCCGCGACTGTTATATTTTTCCTACATAAAGGAAGGTCTAACATTTCTTCCTGTTAGAAAAGTTGATTTTATTTTAATTTATTCTTCTTCCCCGGTCTCCCCTACATGAAACTACCATTTGATTTATTTGCTGTATTATTTTCTTGTATTATTTTTTCTATCTTCGACTTCACCAGATTCATTCAGTTGCCAAATTGCCGAAATTGTAATTGCATGTACAGTGTATAATAATTCTTTACTGCGTATATGGGTTATAACAATTTCAAATTTTAATTTTAGCTATGTCATATTTAAGTATTATATTAACGTGTATAAGTAAAAAATAAAATCGTTTCGTTAATGCATTATAAGACTGGCAGACATGGCCAGACCATAGCCAAGAAATAGAGGAACACATGGGGTTTATTTGATTCCAATAAATAGGCCAGGGTGGTCTAATGCGGGTTATCGATGCCATTGGGGTTTCTTCGTTGCAATACCATCCACGTCCAATGCCATTATATAAACCCCCAGTATCCCCATATCCCTGCAGAAGATAAGGACGTTTCCTCCAGCATCCCTTTCCCTCATCTCAATACGCGCGGGTATGGATTAGAGACTGACATAAATATTCAAAAATCCAGTTGGATGGACAGAAGGAGTAGAATTGCACGCATTGCTCGATATGGGGTCTTAGGGTGTTAGGGGAAACTCGTCCATTAGATCCCCGCAGTGTGCAGGGGTGCGCCTGGAGTCACCCGAGCAGCATCAAAAAGCAATTGGAGGGCCGTTTATGTAGAAAACTAACGGAGCATTTTATACACGCAGTACCAGAGAATTATCTACGAATGATTATGGAGCGATGTATTCAGAGACAATGCGCCATCGGTGTTGTTCAAACGTTAAATGGTGATGCAGCCCTCCCAAAACAATAACATCGGAGAAAGAGCCTATTTTACTGGTGAAATGTCTGGACATCGTCCCCTTCGTTTCAATTAGTATGCTCGTGATGATCGCAATTTTCGACCCATAACATTACGCACGTTTTTTGGATTTTAAGACTATTGCAAGTTATGAGATTTGCGAGGCTTAAAACGTACAGCCAGAATTAGTTACATACTGTGGATTAATAAACGAAAATCTCATCTAGAGTGGTTGAAAAGCGTCCAATCCTATAGACTGAAAGACGTTTCAATCTTCCGAAGTGCCTATAAAATATTCAAATTTAGTAGAAACTTGATGTGCAAGACTTACGATGGCTATATTACGCATTGTTTGGCATTTGTGCGACTATTTCAAGAACTAACTCCTACAATCATAACATAAAGCCATAAGTTGTGCAGACAGTCTTCTCAGACGATTGCCTAAAATACATATACAAATCCGAGCCCATTCACTAACCGAACCGTAGACTACTCTTTAAAATATAAATTTCCTGGAATGAACAGCTGGGGCTATAATAATTTATAATTCATAATAAGGAAATGCATCCATAACTCGATTTGAAGGCGTATTGGAAGTCTGATACTACAACTGGAATATATATTGTCTGGCAAAACTAGACTTGCCCCTATTTACGGCTTTTCCTGCGAACTGTTGCGCAAATAGAGATTGCCTGCATTTGGGCAAGTTATAACCAAGATATACTAAGATGATGGTATATCTTAATTAATATTGGTTTTCAATGTTGAATTATCTGGCAACAGAAATAATTTCTATACTAACATTGTTAATCAATTTCATCTTAATAAATCCACTTTGCTGCTGTAATCAACACATTTTCTTAATACATGCATGTATATGTTATCAAACTAATTTACCCAAATGTTGGCTAGTTTGTGATTTACGACCTTGCATAGTTAAGCAGCTTTAGTATATGCCTTTGTAAACCATTTCTGAAAAATTGAAATAATTTACAGCATTATGAAGTAATATTTCAAATGGTAACATTATCAAATTAACTTGTGCGAATTTATGATATGTGATAAATATAAAAATAGCTTTATTCTATTTATCTTAAGATATTATTATTTTTAAATAGAATACACTTTTGGAAGGCGGGAGTATTCATAAATTACGACAGTAATTAGCTTTATAAGAGAGTACATTTTACTCTGATGAATATTATGTTCATTTATTGCAGGGATTTGCCAAATGCAGAATAGTAAAATGGCCACCGTTTCTGAAACCATGATTAATTACTTGACTTTCAACATGTACTGTATAATTGCGAATAACTTCTTCTGTTTCTGCTATTGATCGCAATATTATATGCGCATCTCGAATTACATTTCTCGTCAAATAAATCCTCGCGATATTTAACTAGACTTGCCACTATTTGCAATGAAACTCCTCTTGGAAAACTAAAACCACGAGGAACAATTATTGAGCATGAGACGATTTTATTGAAGGATCGTGGTGTATATTTCTGAGACAAACTAAGCTTCATCTTGTAAGAAAAAAAGCAATCATCGGGAAGCGTCTTGATTTCTGAATTATTTACACTGAAAACTTAAATATTTGCATTTGTTTGCACATGCCTCAAGTGGCTGTCACTATTGTTTATACGAGCCCTTTCGCTCGTCTTTTTTTCTGTTTTCCTAAACCTGGCAATGAACTGAGTATTATACCATAAGCTTATTTTGTTTGATGAGCCGTGAGCCCATGTAAATCATCCTACACAAAATTCAGGTTTATTTTTCTTAAGGTCAACACTTTCTTGTGCGCGGATTGCTTCAATTTGAATCTTGAATCATTCAATCATTACAATGCATACAAGTTTGATTTTAATTATTAATGGCTTATTGTGATATTACTTGTCTTTCTTTCATTTTCTTAAGCCAGTGTTACTTTATTCAAAGTGTCTTATCGTCATCATAATTATTGTAGAGAATATCATTTTAAAAAAACTACAATTACTTTCAGCGTATAGTAAATACATTTAAAAGCAGACAAATGAAATACATTTAAGTTCATTTATTGTTATATCCATTTCTCAGAACATCTACTTACAATTTAATGATAATTAAATTAAAGGCAATAACGATTATGGTTATATATATATTTATATCGAATTCTAATTTCCCAAAATTCCAAATCATCGGGAAGCTACAAGTCTGGCTACAATTCATTTATACATGTACATGTACATACTGTATATTCGCAGCAGGTAACAGTTTTTATTTTCGCCTAGATAATTTTGTAAAACATTTTAAAGAGCATTCAATGACCTATGCTATTGTCTCATATTTGTGTGAAAGTTGTCATTAAACAATGCCTATGAATCATTTATTTTATTAGACAGAATTTTTTTAAATGTTTTTCGAGAGGCAATGTGTCAGTTGTTTTTCTCATTATATGATTTATGTCTTAACCATTTTTTGATTTTTAAATGAATGCTGAGAGAGCAAGTGTGTTTGCCAACATTTTAAGTATAGTTTTAACCTTTATTATAAGCGAAATAGTTTTATGGAAGGGGTATAAGGGTATAAAGCATGTATGGGTATATCAAATTCTATACACGGGCTCGAATATACATGTATATCTGTCAGTAACGGTTGTGTATTAATCAGCTCCATGTGCATCAGTGGCTTTCTGGTTTTGATATACCAAATTAGTTATGACACAAGACTTATTTTTATTAAGAGTATCATTGTATCATACAATGGACGCCTCGTTCTCGTCTAGCTCTGTTTAAATAGCACAACCCACAATGTAAAACTAAGTTGTGAGAGCAAGACGTAATTCAAGTACACCTCCCACAAACACATGTTAGGCAAGCTTGTAATAAATTCGAATAGCTGACCCTATTTTACATACATGTCTTTTATTTTCGAGAAATGCTTACTCCAGATCTGCAAATTGTTATTAAAACCCAAAATCTTTAAGGGATATGTGCATACCCACTTTGTAAAAAAAACTAATGACGCTCTTTTGCTTTAAATATTTATTATATGAATGCCAAATTTACTATTTTCCAATGAAGAAGTAGGCGTCCGCCAAACCGTACTTCTAAAATAACACAAGCAGAAGATGGGGAATAGGTAGACTAGTAGCATAACCTTAAAATTGATTAGAATTGGATAAGGGGTGGAGAAGGCCGTGGTAGGAACGGTGTAGGCGAATCAGAAGCGAGAGTGTATGCAACTTTCGTGATAAAGGGGCTAACATGAAATAAGGTTTAGACGGAGGAAAGGGGGGGGATTAAGCTTCCCAGTTTTTGCCAAACACACCTTGGCCAGTGCCAGTATCTGAAGTGAGAGGCGTGATGGCTACGCACACGTTGTCAACCCTGAATATGCAAATACCTACAGAAGAGCATCTTGCTTTGCAAATCCATACTCTTAACAAGATGGAGAAATGTCACGTGACATTTGCTGGGAGGCTTATAAACCAGGCTAGACGCGCTTTTAGCCCGCACTATATGCATTGTATTGGCAAGCGTAACTCAGCCGGGCGATCAGTGGCCTCGAGATACAGTACACCGAGAACAACGCGAGATTGACAACCTCAACGTGCCAATATACAGTAGTCAAGGCGTCAATACGTGCCATAGAAATTAAATAAAAGCATCTTTTCTGTTTGGTCGGGGCATTTATCGCGCAGGAAGGTAGGGGAAAAAATGGATAAATCTTGTAGAAAAAAGGCTGGGATTCCAAGAAATGTGCGTGATTGATCGCAATGAAATCGAGGCGCATTTTGCGAGAATCCTTTTAGTTGCGAGCTCGGTCTCAGAGGAGATTTCCAAAACACCAGAAGGCGATAAGCGCCGTGAAATGTCTACAGATACAGAACTAAGCCCCCAACACATAAATGGAGGTGCAGGGACCGATCTGTAGATTCTGATACAGCAGCTGAGCCCTGCCTTGCCTCATTGCCCGCAGCCCTCAGTAGCAAACACCTTTCTTGCCAATCTCTTCCGTCCCCTAGCTCTCAGTGCTCTCTCGGCTTCCTCAAGCCCCATAGCCAACTGCTGTTTGTGTTGCACTTAGGCACGCGAAGGCACGGTGTTAAGCCATTTTCTACTGCCCTGGCCAAAGCCCCGCATGGGATCTGTACTTTTTTCACAGTTGGGACTTCATAAGTTGGAGCAAATCGGAATGGTCTTAATGAATCGCATGCTGTATAGAACCAAGGCCGATAAGGTTGTGTTGAAAAACACCCTGAATCAACTTCTAAAATACGTATTCTAATGTGTAGCCTATGTGGAAATATAACTAAGGCCCCTATTTCGCAGTATGTGATGCTTCAACCTGACCTGACGTTCACAAAAATATCACAGCAATTGACAGTTTGCTAATTCTCCAGCTATTTCAACATGGCAAATCTGTATAAAGTATAGCCTACATCAATTATGTAAGATCCTTGCGTTTATATTAAAAAAAAGAAACTGTTATGTTCAAATGTGAAATTTCATCTTTAGAAATTGGGGCTGCTTAGTTCGTTAGGATTACTGTTTATTTTCAATTAACATTAATACAGTCGAACCTCGATAACTCGACTTCCTATAAGTCGAAAAATCCGCTAACTCG
>JAQIXS010001331.1:0-31273 GCA_034700785.1 Rossiulus vilnensis | reverse complement strand
GATGATAGACTTATTTCACAAGCCCGATGTTGAGTAGGCAACTTAAAGGTCATGTGATAATCAGATTCTGCCAAGGACTTCAATATGATATTGGGATTATTTTTTAATTCAAACATTGGCATCGACAAATGTTCATCAGGCTTCTAGATCGACACAGAAAAACGTGAATGTCTACGTGTAAATAGGTAAGTATACACGTTTTAGTGTTAAACAATCATTTTCCTGACTTTCCCTGACTAACCCAAGAAAATTTCCATGACTTACTGAAAACAAATTTAATTCTACAGCAATCTCGCTAAAGCTTAAATTTATTAATAACAAACTACCAGGTCTTTATTTGCAGCAGTGATAATTGTTAAACACTTGCATTTTTTATCAGTAAAAATATCAATTTTAGTGTTATTATAAATATAAATTTAATCTTAAATAATGTTACGATTTAGGCTATTCGAAATTTAGACATTGAAGGATATCAGCATTTAGTTGCCCACCCACGACAGGGTTCGACCTGAAATTTGCAAAATCATTACCCTGTACAAACCCAAGTAAATATCCATGACTTTCTTAAAATAATTCATTCTGTAACAAACTCATTAAAGCTTATATTTATTAATAAAAAAAATTTTTGGGCAATTGTATCTTAAATCATTAAAAGCATTCATATTTATAAACAATTCCTTAGTATTTAGAGCCCCCTCTATTGAAAGTGTCACTCGAAATTCAGTGCATATCCTGGTTTTCGAGCAAAAAAACGGAATTTTCCCTGACTTTCCCTAATTTTCCAGAATAATACGAACCCTTTACGACATACTGTACTTGTACATACAGAAAATTCGAGTATATTTCACAAAACACTTGCTTTGTTTTGAACTTTTTTGAGCAAAAAGAAATTCTCCTGACAATTTTTCTCTTCCCTGACTTTCCCTGACTTTCCAGTTGCACACGAACTTCGCATGGCATATTTTGCATGCATATACAAAAATAGAAAGTACATTTCGCATATTTCACATTTATTTATTAATATTATTATTATAATTATAACGATTTTGTTGTTGTTTTGGAATAGTGCAGACTGCTCACTGTTAATTGTCTGCAACATTTAAAATTAATATTTTAAATGTTAAGCCAGGTGGAATATGGCCATATATGGCCATATATAAGACAGTCTACGGATATATATTGACATCATTATACATGTCGTATTTTTATAAAGCTATCAATGGCTGTGTAATTGCCACATGCAGTGTATAGAAAATGTGTTATCTTGGATGTGCCCATATATGGCTATATAGGTCCATTTGTGGTCAATTTAGGATTAACCCATACATGGAATTTATGGATACATACAAACACATGGAAATATAGGTCCAGTTGTGGCTTATTGCATTGTTGGTATTGACCTATTTTTAAAATAAATATGTATAGTGTATGGTCATACATTGATATAACTAGACATGCATGGCCATATATGTCCATTTGTGGTCAATTTAGGATATGTCCATGCATGGAAAAAAAGCCATATATTCTTTTTCCACCCGTGCAATCACTCAAAAGCAGAGTAACGAGCTGAGCAATAAAAATAGCAAAATAAAAGTAAAATTTAATTTCAGGTTTAAAGTACAGATTTCATGAATTATTTCCAAATTGTGGAATCTGAAGATGAGTGCATGGACGACTGTACTTTTTGGAGTCATAATTTATTTGAGAGGTAAGAGTACCACAACATAACACCACAAGGATCAATGTTTCAAGAAGTCGTTGTAGTTCATCTTGACAATCTCCTCGACAATCCCTTTCTAAAGGGTGCCAAGCCATAGCGTAGTAAGTGCCATTTGTTATTTTGATAAAATTCTATTTTTTTTAATCTGCTAGGGATTTCTGGTGGCGAATATAACAGTAGTCACTATTTTGGCACCCACATCGACCTTGAATGTGAATCTCAAACTGCAGTGGACTGCATTTGGAAACTGGATGAAAGAGCAGTGCACATCGACCACGATTACAATTACATATTTTCAAATGGAACCGACACCACTGACTGTTCCATACAAATTCGTGATTTTCAAGAAGAAGAAGTAGGAAGTTGGGATTGCTGGAGTTTGGCCACGGATGAGGCTGATGGACAGTTGCTAAACTCTCACCGGTTAACAGCCAGTAATTTTAGCCGAAAATATCTCCATCACAACCCCTTTTCTAAAGGGTGCCAAGCCATAGCGTAGTAAGTGCCAGAAAAAGCAGCTTTTCAGGAGAAGAGAGGAAAAAACAGGAATAATTTCGTGAAAAATGTTGTTGAATTTTGATTACTTTCAAAAAACAACAAGTTCGAACGTTGTGCACCACTGACGTTTAAATGCGAAACGAGAAACGAGAACTTAATGGAACAATTGTTTCTGGTCGAAATTATCCAAACAGTCGTATGTGCCACACTTTTGCATTCCCCAAAAATCACTGAAAACACGCCGTCGTGGCAAAGCAGAACATTGATGTCATTCATTTCTTCATTTTGAAGTAAAGGTTTTAAAACCTTTTTTTATTCGATTGAGGGTTTCATCGAAATTCCAACTAACTTTTTGGCAGTTTCAAAGGTCATTTTGGAAATTATTTTCCCGAATGGAAAGGGTTTCATCCTCTAAGCACCCCTTATACACAGCTCTGTTTACTTTAGTAACATTTATCATTACCCCCGTTGGATATCTGTAATTGTCATACATATAGTTTAAATATATTGTTGCACATTCCATCAGATCAAGAATTAGTCAGATATGGACTACCACAAGCAGGTGTTATCACCTACAATAGCTGCTACAAAATATAAAGCTGAAAAAAACACTTAACACGTTTTGGTTTAGCAACCTTCATCTGTTAACCAAATTTATATCGTTTTTTTTTAAATCTGTTTTTTTCCTCACAGAGAATCCCGACATGGACAAACCAGATCACAGCCCCATGATGAAAATTTCAGTGAAAAAGGGCTGGGCAATAGTTCTCGATTGCAAATTTGATACACATTTAGAACAATGCTTCTGGTTCAGAAACAACGAACCCGTACACGTTTCGAACCGCTATAAATGGGTGAATTCCAACGGAACCGGATCAGACTGCTCTTTAAATATCACCTCCATCCGGGCCATTGATTCAGGAATTTGGCAATGCACCACACCAGCCAACACCATATATGGTTTCAAAAGTTCTCATCTTGCTTTGTTAACCTCCCATGAACCAATTGGTAAGTGTTGCAATCGCCCTAATTACTGAGGAAAGTCCATTTCACAGTGAACACAATGGGTGGAAAAGTTAAATATGGTCATATATGGTGTTATACTTCATAACTGACAATGCATCGACCATGTGTAAGACTATGTAAGGCCATATACTGACGTCACAGAACATGGTAATAAATCCATATAAGACTGCATAATGATCACATATATACATGTTTTACACTATGTATGGTTTTATGCATGGCCATGCATGGAAAATATTACGTACTAATATTATTGTACTTAATATGTGAATTTAAAGCTAAGAAAAACTGAACTTAATTCGCTTGAATATCGTTTTCGTTTTTTGTTTTTTTTATCATTTTCTGGGATTCATGTTGTTCATGTCAAATTATAATTTTAATTTTTACCTGTTGCATTTTGTTTTAAATTTAACATCAATGAAAAACATATGTTGAGAATATATTACAAATACATGCATATATATATATATATATAAGTAAAAAATGCAGTTTATAACTTGTTTTCGTTAAATGCCCAATAAGGAATATTGTTGAAAGATATTGGTAAAAAAAGTATAAATATATCAGGGATATATTTTAATAAAAAAAACTTAATTATAATATTCCTTATTGAGTATTTAACGAAAGCAAAGTATAAACTGCATTTTTTACTTTTTTTTATTCTGATATATCTTGCATATACTTGTATTCATAACATATTATTCATATGTGAAATTCGGCCAGTCTTTGTATATTTTCAATGCATGGATGATATAGTCTAAAAGTACATTCTCAATATGTTTTTTTCCATATGGCTATTTAGATACATGTATGCATGAACATATATGCAAGCATATTGACATAATTATACATGTATATTCATATCTAAGAATGAAAAAAATGTATGGATATACTGCATATGCCCATATTCATGTACATGTAGGTACATTTGTGGCCAACTTCTGATCCAGCCATATATGCAAGCATATTGACATAATTATGCATGCATATTCATATCAAAGAATGAAAAAAATGTATGGATATACTGCATATGCCCATATACATGTACATGTAGAAACATTTGTGGCCAATTTCTGATCCAGCCATATATGGAAACAGTAATGCCTGTCCTCATATGTGGCCTATAGTCACTTTTCCACCCGGACCCATATTGATTTTTTAGTAGCTACATTAATTTTTTTTTCTAAAAAAAATGTGTCTTCTGTGCAGATCATGTGATAAACATAAATTTGCCACCAGCATCCCCAGATGCTGACTTTGAACAGCCAAGCAGCCTCAGGCCAACAGTTTTACTAGCAAACCTGGGTGAAAGAGTGACAATGGAGTGCACTTACAAGGACCCAGTACATTGTGTTTGGCTTCGTAAAAGCAGGCCCATTCACGTTGGTCATCAGTATCAGTACGCCGCAAGTAACACCGATGAAAAAGCAACATCAAACTGCACGCTGACCATTTCCAACCTGATGTCGAATGACCTTGGACGATGGACCTGCGTTGCGGCTGCCCATGACTCCGGATATGCCATAAGACTGAAAAGTTTTCAAATCTACGAAAACCGAGGTTTTAATTTCGTGCTTGTTAGACATTCGTAAAGAAATCCCTTGACCTGGGCCACGCGGTCGTCCTAATTTAATTAGATTAAAAAATACACATCGGAATAATTAAATTAAAAATACATTTAAAAAAAGAGACAGGTCCCACGTAGAGGTATTTAGAAATAATTGCATTTTGTTCAGCATTTTGTCGTTGTTCATTTAAACCCATTTTGTTATGAATTTAAAGCAATTTCAAAGGCACTTTAATTAAATCGGCTTCAATTTCATTAAAATTTTAGAAGTAGAATAGCCTGGAAATGCACTGCCTTGAATTCAAACCAATTGTACATAAATTGTACAGATTTTGGCAAAACGTTATCATCGGAACATCGTATTTCCTGTAGAAACCCTGCATTCAAACGTCACTAAAAATGCACAAAAAATGTATCTGTTAATTTACGGTTTTTCATATTAGAAATTGATGAGAAATTTTAGTCGGTTTAAAGAGCAATAAATTGTTTACAAAACCAACTAATTCGATTTCAAATCGGTCATCAACTCGATGAATTAAATGCAAATTTATTCACTATTTTTAAGTGGGCCAGTTGCGTTGCTCTCAAGTGCATTAACACCTTAAACTATATAAAAAAAATTAAAATAAAAGGTGCGATTTTGAAAATTTCATTAAAATTTATGATAATTAGCTATTATAATGTTTGTAAAATACTTCTAAAATAATTATTCGTGACAGGATTTCCTTTATGACTGTCTTAAAAAAACACCTAGCTTTGTGTGTGGTGCAATAACGTAAACTTTAACATCGAAATAAACCTGTTTAAATTTGTTACATTTTTTTTCTTTCTTGAATTTATAGAAGATAATGGGAGGACGTTCTCGCAGACAAAAATAGACACGTACGTCGCCCTCGGAGACAACGTAACAATGGAATGCACAACAATACGAGGTGTTTCTTGCGATTGGACAAGAGATGGACAGTCTGTTAAAATCGGAAATCGCTACAGTCCAAGCGGTGAGATTTTTGGCAAAAGGATGGTTCCCGCATACTGTGTCTTGACCATAACATCGGTCAAATCCTTGGACGCTGGCAACTGGTCTTGCGTCAACATGCGTTCAAGCGCAGCACCTAACCGGTTTTTAGCCACCTGCAATATAACTTTACACGGTATGACTTTTAACAATCGCTTTGGTCAAATTTTGAATTGTTTGCACATATGATGCTGGAATATACTTCACAATGCATGAGAAAATGTGACAAAATATTCTAACAAATATACCTATTATTATACCGGAAACAGACGTGAAATACCATGAATTGGGACTTTCCGCCTATCATGTAATACATCTGAAATGTAATGGCATTCAATGTATTTTTAAATAGATTCTGATTTTAAATTAGATATCTACTTGCTGAACAAAACGTTTACATAATATATTAATATAATCAACATATAACATCAATGTCATAGTTTTTAAAACATTTCATACGCGTTACATAGTATACTATAAGTCTCAATTCATGATCTTCATAGTATATCAATGATATAACTTCAGAATATTTTGTCAAATATTATCCCAGTGTATTTCGAAACACATCCCGACATCAGTTGGCAACCAACAACCTCAACCAGAATTATTCGAGAATGGTCAAAGCGTTGGACAGATTTTGCACGAAAATTAAAAGTTTAACCTAGTTTACCGTTACTTTTAGTGACAACGAAACCAGTGTTGATGATGAACGACAGAACACTGACCAGCTATGAAGTATTTCCGCAAGAATTTTTGGAGGATGAAAACAACACGTTGGTCTGCATGGTAGAAACGCCAAACCACCCTCCAAAACTCGACTGGAAGTTTAACGATAAAATTCTTCCTGGAGTTTATAAATACGTGAAGAAAGTAGAAGAAAACGTGTATTTAGGAAAGCTTTATTGGAAATCCAGTACTAAACTGGATTTCGCCAACAATCCATACGGATCTCGTTATGGACTTTCGATTAAGTGTGCATTTCAGTTTTCACCTACTGTGACTGAAAGTGTTCAGATAGGGATACAAAAGTGTAAGTAACTATGTATCACGAGCAGCGCACAGTGGTCGAAATGCGAAATGACAACCATTACTCTGCAAATGTCCCACGTGGGTTCAAAGGTTACCAAAGGCATTTAAGACTGTACTGCTGCAACGATAATGTGTATCTAATTGTAGTATAACAATTAGAAATTGCAACACTTTACCATCAACATAAAGTGTTTCTTCATGCTAGCTGATCTGGGCTGCTTACTTGCTACATGTATGTGCATCTGTGACATATTTGAATAATATGTGACGAATTAGTGTAAACATATAACCATTGATACGCCAGAAATATACCACACATGATTATGTAATATATTTTAAAATATTCTGCCATATATTTTGAAACTACTATTTAGTTTTTATGCAAAAGTAATTAATAGTTTTCATAGACAGTATGTCAAAATGCAATTATTTTGAAATACATTGAAAGCAATCTCTCATTTGTTCGACACTCTGCTGTCGAAATCTGAATTTTATTTCTTAATTTGCCGGGAACGACACAATTGTGAACGAAAACCATACGTATCTACTTACACCCACATTCAAATGTTTTCTTAACTGATCGCCAGACTTAATAAGAGTAAAATAAATTTAAAATCAGCTGCTGAAATCTGCGAACAGATAAAACATGACATGATTTCAGATTTCAGAATTTCAGATTCATTTTATGTCATTTTTCTTCGGTTTATAATTGAAACGAATTTTATTTCAAATTCAATATTGTGTTTCATTCGTTGCTTCAGATTCTGGTTCAGTTATAATGATATTTACTCCATTTGATCTGAAATATTATATAGTAAATAAAATAGAAATAAAACAAAAGGATGTAGGGATGAGCATAACATGACAAGCAGCCCACAGCAGCCATATGTAACCAGTCACATTTTGCAATTTCCAATCATCTAAATACATTTATATACAAATTAATGTTGCAAAAGCCGATCTTAAATGACTTCCGTCATCCACTGTGGTTCTTGCAGAGCTTAATTGGGCATTTCGACCACTGCGTGGCTTAGTAAAAATGAGAGATTATAAACATTTTCTAAAAATATTTCCTAACAGTTTTTTTTTTAAACTCCATCTCTCGCCCAGCTGCCAGGGACCAAAAGCTCATGCGGACCAGTTATATGTCTACTATCATACCCTTAATGATAGGCGACACTGTCCAGTTAAACTGCACGTTCAGTAAACCGGTCAACTGTTTTTGGAAACTGAACGGCACCAATGTGACAAACTCATCACTCTACCAATACTTAGAGTCATCCCGAGGACGAGATACGACCAACTGCTCCATCAAGGTCAACTTCACCCAAGACATGGTCCAAAGCAAATGGAAGTGCTTTGGCTATGAAAACGAAACAGCGCGTTATATACCAGTCACGTTGGTTATAATGAGTAAGTTATACTTTTCAATTCAATTCAACTCAGGAGCCCGCAAGTTTGATGGGACTAGCACTAGCAGTAGATGCCCATCAGTAACATTGTTTAAAAAACAAGATGCAGACTAAAACATATGATTTGTGATATCGTTATTGAGGAAAAACTGACTTAATTGTCCTTTAATTACATAGAACCGATAACATGGACACTTGAAAAGTGGGCCTATCATAGGACTTTTTGTTTAAATTCTGATATGCAAGTACATGTATGTTGCATATATTAAAATATATCATTCATATGTGAAATTCGGCCAGTTTTAGTATATTTTCAATACATGTATAATGTATTTTACAAATTTATACTCAATGCATTTTTTCCACCTGGGATATATGAACTTTTAACTGAACTTTAACTGAAATAAACTTTAAACTGAACGCATCTGAGGCGTTGGTTATCCAAACCATTTATTTTACACTTTGTACTAATACGTGTACCCCCAACGCTTTTCAAATTAGCATGATCTCAGTTAGCATAGTCTTGATGTTTCTAAATTGCTCTTGCATTTTTATCTTCTACAGCTACTCCCGATGATCCTGTGATTTACACTGGGACCAAGGCTGTCAAAGAACCAATATTCTTACCTGACCTGATGAAATTCTACAGTTCATACCACTACAACCACCGCATTTATTGCAGTACTTCAACAGCAAATCCAAGAGCAAGTTTGCAATGGGTGGCTAACGGAACAGTACTAAGAGATGATTTTACGTCTACAAGTTTATTATCGTCTGACATTGGAATAATTGTAAGAAATAAAAACGTGACGCAAGTGCGATGCGTTATGCACCACCCAACTCTCAAATCACCGAAATACGCTATACTGGAAGTGCAAAGATTCAGTAAGTACATTAATTTCGTTGATCAAATGAACAACAATCAGCGAATCTGCTGCCGCATGACATGCAGGACATACCACGCTCCAGAAAACCTCTCAAACCAAAATGCGTTTTAAATATAAAAAAAATGCTAAATTTCAATATACATTTAACCATCCCATATTACGTTGGGATACATTTTAAAATGCATAAGATCCATTCCAAAGCATAAATTCCAAAAACAAATTAACCATCTATCATTTCTGGTATATTTACCACACACACAAAAAATATCACGAATTGGGACTTTCAGCATATTATGTGATTTATCAGAAATGTTATTGCGTTCAATATATTTTAAAATAATTATATTTTGAAATATATTTTATGTATATTAAAAAAACCCTATTACATAGTATTGTATATGATAGTTTAAAAATTAATTGACAGAATGTACAAAAAGTCCCAATTCATGATATTTCTGGTAAATTTATGGGGAATATATTATTACTGTATATATTTCAAAGTATATCCCAACATCGTGTGGGAAAGTGAACTTTATCATTGATTATTTTGCTTGAAATTATTTCGTCAAAAACTATTCGTTCACGACACTCCGATATTACACAACACAATTAGGCTATTGTTATCATCTTTAAATCCCGTTGTTGTGTTTTACAGAAGTCCCAATTCACCCATTCATTGAAATCGATGGTCAAATATGGAGAAATAACGTCACCCTGCTGATGAACGACTCAAACGCTGAAATCAAATGCGTGTGTGAAAACGGCTTTCCATCTGCTAACTTATCTTGGATTTTGGATGGGAAAAAACTTTCCCAATTTGAGGATCATCGCAAAGTTGATGATTTTTTGTACACATCGACGCTGCAGTGGCAACCACCTGTTTGGAAATTCACTAACAAAACCGTGCAATTGATTTGCGTGGCAGAGCATCCAGGATGGGAAAATCCCCGAGCTGCTCTGGCAACAATCTCGTTTGTCTGTAAGTACATGTATTGATACGGTCAAAGTCCAGAAACAAATTTTCAATTTCAATAACCACATGTTATCCCATTTACAGTGTACATGTACATACAGTGTATATCCCAATTTAATAGATGATTTTATCATAAATACACGCAAAATATATCGGAATTTAAAAAAAAAGTTTGATAGGAACCAGAACCTACCACTTGAAAGTCGAGTACGCCAACCATTGTGCTATTAGAATTCTACGTGAAGCTTTGGGTAAATATAGAATATAAATCGGTTGTAAGAGTTTTTTTTAAAAAAAATCAATTACAAAAAGTCTAAAATATCGATCAACGCAGTTCATACCTTGTTTTATTATATTCACAATAATGAATGTATTTTAATATTTCTTATTGTGAATGTAATGAAAACTTCTATGCTTTTCATAATTTACCTTAAAAAAAAACTCTTGCAATCGATTTACACACAAAATCCCCGAAGGATTCTAATTGTCCAGTGGTTAGAGCACTCTACTCTTTAAGTAATAGATTTGAAGTTCGATTCCCGTCATAATTGTTTTATTTAAAATTCTGATATGTTTTGCACATATTAATGTAATATTCATACATGAACTTCGGTAAATTCAGGTATATCCTTCACATATATTTTCCCCACATTTGAAATTAGAATACGTTTGCATTACAGATTACCTTTCAGATGACAAAATTCATTTAATCAACGTTGATCGAGCGATGCAAATGGGGGAAAACTTTATCATTTACTGCATTTCCAATCTACCATTCAATTGTTTTTTGAATCTGAACGGTACTCCTGTTAAGGAAATTTCTCCAGTTCCCTCAGTACCATCAAACGATTTGATCCAAGGACGTGTCTTTCAACAATGCTTCATTAAACTGCCCCCCTTCGCCATGAAATATGTGGGACGATGGCAATGTGTCTCCGTAGATAAATACTTGCATGGTGTAAGGATAAAATCCAACGAAGTCAGTTTGACGCCTTTTGGTGAGTACTGCTTTAACAAATCGTGTTAACGGTCGATTTGAAAAACAATTTTGGGTGAAAAAGTTAAACATGGGGCCATACATGGACATATTCAACTTGTTCTCTGAATGATTGGACCAGAAATTGGCCACAAATATACCTGTATGTTAATCAGCATCCATATATGCCAAAATATTATTTGTTTAAGTCCTTAAAATGTATATAAATGTCTACAAATGTTTTTGCATTCTGACAGAAGGGTATCAGCTCTTAAACTTAAACGGAATATATAAAAATATAGATAAAAACACGTACGTTATATAAAGATAAAAATAAGTACATATATATATATACATATAAGATAAAAAGGAAATGAGAGATTCTTACACATGACCATATATGTCAACATATTTACAGATATAGTCAAACACATATCTCTAAACATTGGGAATGTAATAGTCTTATATTTAAGCTTAAAATTTAATTACATTGCCATGCATTACATTTGCTTCCCACATATATGCATATACGGCCAGTTATAGCACGCATCACCCCACACATGACCATATTCAACTTTTCCACCCCATTTTTTTGGGGAAAAAAAACATTTCATCTTTTTTTCCCCCTTCCTTAGAAACTCCATCGAAACTACGATTCCAAGTGGAAAAATGGGATGGTTATTACATGAATGATAAGGGCGATGAAATAATAATTGAAAATATCAAGGAGAAAATTAAACTATCGTGCATAATTGAACGAAGCAACCCAGAGTCTACACTGCGACTGATTTTGGATGGACATAACATTACCAGCTCGCCAGAAGACATAACCGTAAAAAGAAATGGCTACCAACATGACAGCAACATTCACTGGGAATCCGTGGTGAATTTTAACAAGTCCACCGATACGTCAGTTCTGCAATGCATTGCATATTTTCCAACTTCGGATGTGATATTTAAAACGGCAGAAATGCATATTTCGATTGAACGTAAGTACACGTACTGTAAGCCATGGAGAAATATATTTTAACAAAATGGTATCCGAATTCGGCTGGAATCGAACCCATAACCTATCCCGTACTTGAGAATCAAGTACTCCAATAATAATACACGAAAATAATTATTGCTGTATGATAGTTTGTTATATAAGTTTTTATTAATTTACATTTTATGCTTAAGCATTTTTACGAAATTTTGATGCGGAATAATCAATAATTTTGACCCAAAGCTCAGTTTAATTACAAAACATTTAGATTCCTAAATAAACCCTTTACTCATTTTTCTCAATTTAAGTTAGATTGATATAATTGGAGATAGGATAAAAAATGCGTGCCCTTTTCAGATAAAAACATCATAGTGTCACATGTATGCATATATATCGTTATAAAATCAAACATATGCTATAATTTGTTTCTTATATTATTTTAATGATCTTATTAAAGTTACGTCAATCAAAGATGTAAAACATTTAATTAAAATGTTCGTATTTGTGATAATAATGATGGAATGAGCTGCATTGGTAATTATTTAATACGTAAATTTGGAATCAGGCCAATTTTGGTACATGTTTTATACAAATAATTTTAATAAACATACGATATTTATCACATACAGTAGTCTATTTCCAAATGGGTTATTTTAAAATAAAGTTTTGACAATTTCATACTTTCAGCTCTAAACTATCAATAGTGTAAATGAGTATGTACACACATGTAGTATTATACATAGCATTTAGAAGAGCAACTAATATCAGGTTAGATGGGCAGATAACGTTCTATAAAACGCATCAACGTTAAAGTGGTCGTATGAAAACGTTAATGCAAAAAACCTTCTTATTTTTAAAATATTTTTGACAATATAGGAAGTCCCAGCAAGCCGGTCATTTCCTTCAATGGCAAAATGATTAGCAAAAAGGTCGATGTGCCAGAATCACGGGACTTCGATGGATTCAAGTGCATCAGTGAAAATGGCAATCCTGCCCCTATATTGTACTGGAAAGTGAACGGTCAAGGCATAAGTGGTCAATACGAAAACCATTTGGTCTCAAACAGTACCTACGATGCCACATTACGATGGGACCCAAGACATAACGACTACCTTGCCGAAGGACATTTAAAACTGGCTTGTGAGGCCGTTCATCCCAGTTTCAAAGTACCAGTAATCCATGGTATAGAAGTAACAATAAAACTAAGAAAAGGTTTGTTATACGCGTATTTGTATTACGGTAAACAGCATGATTTCTCAACACAAGAAATAAACTTACTTCACTGGAAAACAAAATTAACTTAATAATTTCTTGTTAAATTTCGTTTCATCGTTTATCATTTTGGTTTCCGCCATATGACATGCGCATAAAGTTAATCGCCATTTACGAAAATAATTTCAAACACAAAATTAATTAAATAGTTTATTTTAAATTTCGTTTTATCATTTTGCTTTTACACCTAAGACACGAGCATAGAGTTATTTGCAGTTTGTGAAAATAATTTCATACATGAATTTATCAAACAGGTGTCATGACCTCGACTCCAGCACCAATTAACACCAAAACAGGTGTCAGTGGTACTCCAGCGCCAATTCAGTCCGAAACATCCACTCTACCTTATTTCGGCATTGCGTTACTATCTTCATTTGCCATCATTGTTGCCATATTGACGATCATAATTTATATCAGGTTATTAACGATAGAATTATTCGTTATCGCCCATCCTTATTCCAATCTGTGAATTAACTGTTGCCATTTATTCTTCCAGAATTAAGACGAGCCCATCAGGAACGTGTTCACGTATGAATTTTAGCAGGTCATTTACATTTTTTTGGAGAAAACAAGGGCAAAACGAGTCTCATCTCATCAAATATGATCACATCCACAAGGAAGGTGAAAGTCAAGCAACCATCATCAATACGAGCGAAGAAAATCAGTGCTGAAAAAATATTGCTTGAAAAATATTAGCAAAATAAAAATACTACATGCATACCACCATATCATGCATTACACCACTTCACATGCAAGATTTCAGAATGCTTGATCACAGTAAATCAGTAATATTAACTAATTTTCATACAAATGGCAAACGCCTTGTCAGTTGCTATAATGCAAAAATCTGACGAATCAAAGCTAATCTGCCTTGAAAACGTTTTATTTAGTACATTTGGATTAGAAATTTCATTTCTAGGACAGTTTTCCAGGACAAATAACACACATTTTACAGAGTTTAAGGACTTTCATTTGTGTAATTACAAAAAGAAAAGACCTTTCAACTCGATAAAATACATGAAAATATTACTTAACTAGAAAAAAGCCCAATGTAATTCACAGCTTTTCTACCATTTTATGAGTCCTCTACTTGAATTCACTTGCACAATCAGAATAATACGCATGAAATGTCTTCTAACAGATAAAAATGAAAAATAAAATAAATTTATAAGGAAATTATGATAATTTTTTAAAATAAATTTTAGAAAAATATCCTCGGCTTAGGCTTCATGAATTTCTGTGACAAATTATTAAGTATAGTAACCTTACATTGATTCAATAGATCATGAACTACTGAAGTTCTTAATCTAGAAATTAGTGACCTTACAATATTCGCTAAATTTCAAAGTTTTAAGAAGAATTTACTAAAAAACATTCAGGGTGCATTAGGTTAAATGTCGTGGTCAAATCTGATAAGGGCTTTTCAGCTTCTAATTGCTAATGTTAATTTGACAGTTTTGAAATAATTTTAGAAAAAAATATTGTGGGGCAAGCACTCCATAAATCTTAGTGACAAATAAATAAATGTACAAGAAGAAGAAGAAACTAAGCGCTAAGGGGGGATTCCCCTTCTGGCTGATATCTAGTTTGTTATCGCACTATGACTACCCAAAAAAAGATATTTTTAGTCTAATAATTACCTGAATTCTGCATTTGTTGCTTTGTAGATCTTGCTGACTTGAAGCCCTTTCCCTAGCACGTCCTGATCTGCCAGCATAGGTCGATGGTTGTTCATTATGTAATGGTAGGGTTGACAGAAATCGATAAACAGCCGAAACTGACACCATTGGTTAGGTCAGAAAAAATCCCTACAAGCTCCGAATGCGAATGGTTACACAAAGTTCAGTGCATATGAGTAACATTGTTGCATAATATTAAAATGCTTAAAACATCCACGCGGTTGAAGTTTGCCTTTGAAGCACTTTTATTCACAACTTGAGCCATTTTAATTTCTGCTAGTAGCAAAGACGGCCATGACCACCCCAAAAAGACATTTTTTGTACAATAATTACCTGAATTCTGCATTTGTTGCTATGTAGATCTTGCTGACTTGAAGCCCTCTCCCTAGCACGTTCTGACCTGCCAGTGTAGGTTGATGGTTGTGCATTATGTAGTGGTAGGGTTGACAGAAATCGATAAACAGCCAAAACTGCCACCATTGGTTAGGTTAGAAAAAACCCCTACAAGCTCAAAAGGCGAATGGTTACTTAAAGTTCAGTGCATATGAGTAGCATGGTTGCATAATATAAAAATGCATGAAATAAATGTACAATAGACCATAAAATGCAGTAGTTCTTAACCTTGAAATTAGTGAACTTACAATATTCGCTAAATTTCAAAGTTCTAAGAATAATTTACTAAAAAATTCAGGGTGCATTAGGTTAAATGTCGTGGTCAAATCTTATTAGGGCTTTCTGGTTTTGAATTTCTACTGTAGATTTGACAGTTTTGAAATAATTTTAGAATTATAATTTACAAAAAAAAATATTGCAGGGCATGGGCTCCATAAATCTTAGTGACAAATAAATAAATGTACAATAGACCATGAAATGCAGAAGTTCTTAATCTTGAAATTCGTGACCTTACAATATTCGCTAAATTTCAAAGTGTTATGAAGAATTTACTAAACAATTCAGGGTGCATAAGGTTAAATGTCGTGGTCAAGTCTGATAAGGGCTTTCTGGTTTTGAATTGCTGTTGTAGATTTGACAAAGTTTACGATTGGGTGAATTTGACGTATCAGTCACAGGAGAACATTAGCAATGAATGGGCACTTTTGGTTAAAAAAAGTTTGACGTGATATTGGTCAAAGGCAGGCTTATTTCGAGCACTCCATCAGTTGTAATTTCCTATGGCACTTCCGCAGGATTATCGACTGGTCACATTGCAAATCATCTCGATGTGAATAAGCCGGAGGGGAATTCAATGCCAGGCAAACTTGATTTGTGGTAGTTGACTGCATCGCTGATCTTTTTGCCATAATACACCCCCCAGTGCCACAAATATTGTAGCAGCCAACTTGACGATTTCCGATTTAAGAAAATAGCTCAAGCGTTATCTAACTCAGTGCTAGATTTACTCAAAGTCAGACATGCTTAAGGCATCCACTGTACGTTTCGATCGACCAACTTTTTACGATCTATTTTGAAACTTGTTTAGAGATTTGCAAACATATGCAATGGAGATTCTCACAATTAATTTAATAACATGTCCCAAAATGATAACAAATGAGGAATTTCAGAATATAACTGTGATATTAAGCATGTTCTGAAAGTTAATTGTAAGCGAATTCTGAAAAATAGCTTAAACTTGTAAGCTATAACGTCAATAAGTTCCTAAATTAAACATTTAGAAAACAACAGATTGTCAAAGGTAAGCAAAAAAGCCTACAAACTACTGAAAAGTATAAGGGGGTCCAAATAGGTAGCCATGGCCATGGTGTCCAGCAGGACGTTTTTCATGTGAGCCACAGAGACAGCTCAGGCCTTGTTGGAAAATGATATCAACATGTTTTTGAGAGTAAATTGGGTTGCTGAATTATACCCTCTACAATTTACTTACTGACAGTTGTGTACTGAGATAAAATAAATTGAATACCACTGCTCCATGCGTCCTCCGTGGTCCAGTTAAAACATTCAGTACAACAACAAAAAATCAAGGCATCTATGCAAAAACTGTTCCTTAACATTTCGTGCTAAACTAGATGTGTATGTTTAACTCATTTCCTTTACAACTTACATTTCCTTATCTTTCCTCTTTGTTAGTACGAATTATTAACACATTTACCGATTACGTGCACTATTTACATGTTTATTATGCGGTTATCCAATTTAAAATATTTACCACATTTGCCAGAGTTACAAATTTTCTGATTTGACAACATCAAAAATAAATGACATCAACACTGATTTTCATTCTATGTATAACTAGAAAACGTGGCTGATAGGATACTACAATCAATAAGCAGGCACAATTAGGAGTGACAAATGGCAAATACAGTGCCACAAGTTCAGACCAAATCCTCTGTGTATATAAACACGTTCATTTTGACACGAATACACGAATAACACGAAACAACCGAGCAAAGTGGTTTAGCGGCAGCATATCCGCCTTAAATTCGGGAGACCAGGGTTCAAATCTCTGGTCGGCTATCCTAATCATAGTTTTCGAAGATAGTACCTCTGTAATCGGCCACGACCTTATTCTATTCCAAATTACTATTCAACTGTATTGATTGTTCAAAATTTGTAATTTCACTTATGTGTTTTAATTTGGATTAAACTAATTGGCATTCCCCCTACCACATGGCCGTAATACGCTGCTTGTAGGGAATAAAATGTTGAATTCACGTCAATACTGACAAACATTTCAGTTTACCTTACACGATCACCAGTAAATTAATGTTATTCTCAGAGGGTAATGACGTCAGTAATGATCGTGTAAGATTTGTTATAGAATCTGAGTGTCAAGGATTGAGTCTGATTCAAGTCTTCATTGACGTATTGATGCATTCTATTTACTAGCTGTGAATGTCGATAGCAGTTGGCTAATAACTCATACTAAACATAATAATTAATATCTTCCTACCTGATTTTCTGATTCATTAAATCTTGCCTGGGGGCTTCTCATCGAAATTCCATTCTATAAGCACGAAGGCACGTGATCGTGCACGTGCCGAAACTCTTTGAAGATGGATGAAAACCGCATTCGGAAATGCAGATTTCTAAGCCTAATTATTACAGCTTCGCTTATTAGCGTCTCTAAAACGACGTTCGGAAATTCAGTTAATCTTGCCTCTTTCTTGCTTTCTAGGCCTAACGTAGGTGCAAGTAAACGCCTAATTCGGAAATGCAGATTTTCTTGGCCTCACTTGCAATTTCGAACGCAGATTCAAAATGAAGCCCTCTTTGCCGAACGCGCTTGCCTAGCGCCCGCCAATAGTCTGTTATCCGAAGATTCACACATCATGCGTCGACATGAATTGAAAATTCCCAGCGTGAAAAGTATAAAATGCGGCTACTACCGGAAGTTTCATGTATGAAGAAGGGCGGAATGATCTTCGTCAACGTGTTGTCAGTGCGGTTCGGCTTGAAACAAAGAGTTTCATTGTGCCTTCTCTGAACTTTGCCTACTGGACGATCAGCGCATGTCGTTTGACCATTGTTGGATACAAGTACCAAGAAGGTAGGCCTTTGTTTCGTTATGTTTACATACACTGTATAAGATAGTATAAACTGTGGTAGTAACCAACCAAAAACATCCCAAGTGTTCAAATAACTGATTTGCAGAGGTTTGAGTCCTGGTTTCATACACTGGGTACTGTATCAACTAGGGTAATCTGTGTCCAAGGTTATGCTGTACATGTAATGCCTTGAGCAAAATCAATATTTTTTGGAGTAATTCATTTGCTTAGAAGGTTATAATACAGCCTGATATGTTTATCAGGCAAAAGTGTTCAAATAACTGATTTGCAGAGGTTTGAGTCCTGGTTTCATATACTGGATACTGTATCAACTAGGGTGATCTGTGTCCATGGTTATGCTGTACATGTAATGCCTTGAGTAATAACAATACTTTTTTGAGTAATTCATTTGCTTAGAAGGTCATAATACAGCTTGATATGTTTATCAGGCAAAAGTGTTCAAATAACTGATTTGCAGAGGTTTGAATCCTGGTTTCATTCACTGTCTGCTGTAAAAAACTAGGGTAATATATGGCCATGGTTATGTGCGACAAGTAATGCTTTGAGCAAAAACAATACGTTTTGTTATAATTGATTTGCTTAGAGGGTCATGATACAGCTTGACAAACAGGAGTCCAAGTGTTCAAAAAACTGGTCGAGTCCTTGTTTTCATGTTGGCCCAGGCAGGCAGTTCAATTATTGATGATTAAAATTCGCATAAAGCTATCTGCGTTATTACCTAAGTTGCTGTTGGTTAGTTAATTACACCTTGAGGTGATGACAATATAGGAGGCAACATATTGAGTTGTACGTGTGTATGTGTGCCTAATCTTCAATTGTTTGATCCGTTTATCTCTAATTAGTAATTGCTAATCCAGGTACAGTGTCATTCTTGAGCCTCAATCTGTTTCGACCACCTGTGGCATGCCTCAAGGATTATTTCCCCCTTTCACCATTCCACAAGGTCCAGAGTTATAGGTCAGTGGCACAGGTACCAGGTTGGAAAACAAGGCTATGCTACAGCCCCAACTCTCAGGTTTTGTTTGCTACGAAGGTAAATTAAAACGCTATCCAATACTGTAAATAATAAGTATCAAACCAGTTTATGTAAATAATTAATTATATGATTAATTGTAGATCACATCAACCTCAGTCATGACACTAATGTGTTAATGTAGACACTGATATACGTAAAACATTATCAATAAACTACAAAGAGTGCATTAAAACAGCCCAAATCAGTACCAATGTTACAGATCTAATAAATCTGTGATTAGTGTGCTTTTGTTAAGGAGACGATTGCCATACTATTTTTGTTTCAATGATTTGCAAATTATGGTAAGGTTGATAAAGATAGCTTACTAGATGAAATGGCTTGAAATTCTGCAGACGGAATTGGTTGTTAGTATTATTAGGGATGTGGTGTTAAATTCCGTGTGTGCAATGTATGGAAGAATATTTCGTTCTACATGTAGGTGATATCCACAAGCTACATGTTTACTATACTTTGGGGTTACCTTTGACCACAAGTTGACCTTAGGGTTAATAGTTTATAATTGCACCAAAAGTTAAGCCAAACCCAAGGTAAACCTCAAGTCAATTAAGGAAAAGCATTGCACCCCAGCAGGTTAGTAGTTAACCCATTTACTAGGCAGAGTTAACCTAAGGTTTGTAATATAATGCAATTTTCCCAGAACTCCTGGCTGCCACAGATTATCTCCATGTTTACCTTAACCTGGGTTTAAAATCCCTTATGCTAAAATGGTGCAACAAAAACATATTAACCCTTAGGTTAAAGTCAGACCTAGGTTATCTAACCTTTTATTTAACTTAAACGGTGCAATCGGCCCTTAATAAGGAATAACACGACCTATTTCAAGGTCTGGAGATAATTGGGGGTCTAAAATTAATACCCAATCCTGTTTTTAAATTTTTTATTTATTTTTTAAAGTCGATTTCGAAAGAAAGATTTTAAGGAGATGACTCGTCTCAATATATTCTTGCCTCGTTCACTGCTTTTTCAGTTGGACCCAACCTGATCCTGATATATTATTCGTCGGCATCGACCCGAACGGTTTTCGGGGGGGATGGAGTAAATTTAACGAAGGAAAACAATCCTTATGTGAATGTACGTTTTACAAATTGGGTTGTTTAGGCGTGCATTTATACTTGTCTGGGCATGGTGCCAGAAGATGTGCCGAATAGGCCCAATTCAATGGAAACACTGTTATCTAGAGCTCTTAAATATTTGTTTTTACTGGAAGTAAGTATTTTTTTTGCTGCGTATTGCAGGTTTTTTATCACCCCCAGTTTTGTTTTCGTGAAGAACAAATCGATGACTGTGGTATTTTTTCGGTGAAGACCAGCAATCTGGTCACACGATCATCTGGACAATCTGACAAGATATGAAATATTAATGCCATGTTCGGTTTGCAACCAACGATTTTTTGAGCATGGTGGTTGAACGTGTGGTGTTCTACATGTATGCAATTTTCAAAGTGACAGATAATATATTTTATTCTTCAGTCTTTAAATTTCTGATGCTAACCTAATCAGTTTGATCCGGAAACTGACAACTTATAAGTTGTTAGCACACGTGGGGATACGATCTGAAATTTGACTTTTGAATAAGAAATGCTCTATTTTTTAAACAAATTTAATTTGGAAGCAGTGCGAATCGTGTGCGTGTAATAGTCGTGTAAAATGTTCACACTTGATGGACATTTCCAGTTTATTCGTGTTTTGAATCATGCTATCATTGCTTTATTACCAAATCAATCATGCAGCATTACGTATTGATGAATGTATTTCTTGGAAACTATACCTTTCACGCTTGGGAAAAAAATATATTAAATCTGAAATTAGTCTTAAAATGGATTTACGTGTATGTGGCCATGTATGGACACAATGTATGACTTGTGAAGTATGGCTAGATTAGAAATTGGTGAAAAATGCACCTATATACATGAGGACTATACATTAGTCCTCATAAACAGTTGATTTTTTCCATATATGGTTAGATCATAAATTGGGTCACATATGGAGCTATACATGTATGCCAATATATTTACGAAACTCTTTTCTCAAAATGTCCGTACCTGGAATATACAGTAAATTACTTTGGAAATAAAATGTTATTTTCATTGGCATGCATTGGCAGTTTTGGTAAAGAATAGTGAGCAATAATAAGATTGTTTATAGTAGGAAATGGAATATTTTCCATATATCGCCAAGTATTCGGCCATATATGGTTTTATCCAATTAAGTCAAATAACACATTTGCTATATCTAAAGTTGCCATGTTTGGCGATGTCAACGTACATTCGTACATTCATAAATAATTATTTTTTTAATGTTTTTTTATATGACATAATAGATCTGCACTTTTCCGGTTAATTTTTTTGAAGATTAATGGAGACAGTTGCCAGTATTGCTTCAGGTTTTTGATCTATGAAGGCCAATATTTTTCATTAAAGTCAAAACCAAAGATCAATAGCTGAGCTTAGGTTTGTGCCCCAAAATCAGGAATGCTAAAGGTGACTTCCGCTGAGAAACTCAATACGTGCTGACAGGTTGTAAGTGCCAACGCCAGTGACACTAATTAATGCGCACAGCCACATGCCTCAGATTAAATGAAGCTAAAAATAAATTTGGCAAAGGAATTCTGTACATCGTTACGTTTTCGATGGATTTTCAAGAAGTATAAGTTTATCAATCTGTTTCTTCGCTGTTTCTTTGAACTCCTTCACTTACTCTTGGTTTTCGTTCAGAGATAAATGGCTTTGTATTGAATAGAAGTTGTACATTTACTTGAAACACATTTATCCATCAGCGTCAACTCTCTGTGTTTTGTATTGTGTCTGTGAATATCGATTTATGCAAGCATACATGCACTTAAGCCCATATGGAAAAAAAAATACGTGAAGAATATATTGCAAATATGTGCATTTATATTCATAATATTGGGTTACAATGAGAAATAAATTCCTTACACGTTGTACATATTGATAGAAAATATATCAGTTATATATTTTCAGAATATATTTTATTAAAGCAATTAATTAAAATGTTTCTTATTGTGAATATAATGAAAACGATTTCTACATTCCATAGTCCAATATTTTGCACTTTTTATAAATTATCCAAGATTGATAATGTATTACAACGAAAATTAAATTTGTTATACATTGTAGATATTGATAAAAATATAAATATATCAGTTATTTATTTTCATGATATATTTTAATGAAAATGTTCCTTTTTGTGAATATAATGAAAACGAGTTCTAAATTCCATTGTCCAATATTTTGCACTTTTTATAAAATAGTCAAAATAGTTTTTTTAAATTCTCATATTATGTTGCATTTATTTTAAAAGATATTACTCATATGTGAAATTTGGCGAATTTTGGGTTATTTTCAATATATAGATAATATATTACAAATATATGCATATATCTTCCAAAACATATTACAAATCTATTAGTAAAACATGTAAATATTGTGTATTGTAATGTATTTTATTAAAACCCTAAATTAAAATATTCCTTATTGTTAATATATGAAAAACAAGGTATGAAATGCATCTTCCAATATTTTATACTTTCATATTTTCATTAATTAAATTTTTTGCTATCATAATTAAAACAGAATTCTGATAGCTCAGTGGTTAGGGTACTCAACTCTCGAGTGAAGAATATGTGAAGAATATATTACAAATACGTGCATTTACATTCATAATATATGGTACAATGAAAAATAAATTTCTTATACATTGTAGATATTGAAAAAAAATATAAATATACCAGTTATATATTTTCATAATATATTTCATTAAACCAATTAATTAAAATAGTCCGTATTGTGAATATAATGAAAAAAAAAGTTCTAAATTCCATTGTCTAATATATTGTAAATTACAGAATATATTTTTCAAATATATTCTCCATATATTTTTCTCCCAAATTCCCTCATCCCCATTTGGGGATGTATTGTATTCCTGCAATTATTTGACACTAGCACCACCTGGTTTTCAGCAGGGATTTCTAAAGCACTTCTTTATCACAACCAGCTTTCATTAGTGACTTCCTTCGCGAAGTCTAAAGAGATTATTATTATTGTTATTGTTATTTTTTTTAGTTTTAAAAAAAATTACACAAACCGTAATGCTGCATGTGACCTATATAACCAGAGAAATTATAACGACATACGTGAGTTTACTTATCTGACATGTGGGTGGTTGGGTGCTCTAATATTGCTATAAACTTTTATAGATGGCGTTATTTGTAAAACAAGGCGATAACAGCTTGCGTAATACTTTATGCAAAAATTCCTATTCATAATGCAGGAAGTACAAACACATTTTCCATGCATGCAGTGATTAATCGATGAAATATAATTGCAATTTTCATTAAATTAGTGCAGGCGCGCATACGACACGCATTTAAATATAGATTTTTTGGCACACGTGGCTTGGTGAGCACACAATGTGTGTGATACTTGTCTAATTAATCGATATTTTGATAATATTCGCCTTTCTTATCTGAAGGATGCAGGTTCGAATTACTATCATTGCTTCATTTAAATGTGACATTGCGATAAGGATGGAGGTCCTAGGGCTTACATCGTTATTTAAGTGACGTCAACGGGTTTTTAGTCCTAATAAATTTAAAAAAAAGTATGACAATTAACCTGACATCTCTCATGGTGATAATGGGCCTCGAAAGTGCCGTTGTCAGTGAGTGAAAGAGCTTTTATCAGGAAGGATTGAAGACACAAATTTAAAAGGTCATTTTTTTAGCGTTTCATTGTTATGTCAAATTGTGACTAAAATGTGACTTTTAGGACTGAAAATCTAACTATTGTATCTGCAAGTTACTGTTGATATACAGGGTTACTCAAGGCATGGGGAGCCTGGAAAACCTGCAATTAATAAGGAAATTAGGAAATTATTACATCATGTATACTATAATAAAATGAAAATACTGTAATTAATAATAACGATAATATAACATTCTTTGCATTTGCATCTGTCATAATTATGCATCATTGGTCAGGGAAATTTGTTTATAAAACTATAAATGTCAAGGAGAAGTTTCTTGGAAAACCATGTAATAGTCAAAGTTAGGTTTCACACTATAGTTATTCAGTGAAATTCAATTTAGATCTAAATTTGGAAATTAAGCTTTCGTCTGAAAACGACATTAAAAACAATATTACAATAATAGCACTTTTAGATGTTTATTTTTTATCGTAAATTTGTGTTTTGGCACTATCCAAATACATGTTTTTTAAATGATTACAAAATCATTAGTTGACATGTTTCACTTAATGATTATCAAATATCGAAATATGCAAGTTGTTGCATATGTCTAAAAAAACACTTGTTTTAGAAAGAATGAATTTGCCTTAGCATTCAGTTTGCAGAAATGTAAACTTTTTCTACATTATTTACAAGGATGCATTGACCTGGTTATTTTTGTAGTGTACGTTGTGTACACTTAAGTGGTTTATTGATTCCGAAGGGCTTAAGACAAAATTAAATCCATGCATCAAGGATTTCGCCTCCCAGCTCATTTTCGTGCATGACCAAACTAAATGTTGTTAATAAGTTTCAAATCTAAGCTTAATTTAACAGAGCAGCAAGGCCATCGTATCAACAGTGCAGACCGTTAAAAATACACGTAGTGAGATGAATTCAAGCTGATCTTAATCTAATTAAGTCAAGTCAATCGTTTATAAATGTACGCATACGTTTAGATTATTGTATCAATCGATAAAAAAGAAAACTTTAAACTTTCAGAAAGTAATTGTATGTCTTGCCTTAAACTTGCTATCGAATTACGATTACGACAACGTTTCATGATGGGAATTTAATAAAACGAAATAAAAAGTGAAGCTAATTAAAAATGCACGTGATTTTAATAAATTATGTGTCAAATTATTAACCACTGAATGCTTGTCAAGATTCTGGACTGTTTTACGATACTAAATCTATTTTAATTAGTTTCAAAAACAATGAGTTTTATCAAATGAAAAAAAATCACAAACATTTTAATTTACATTAAAGTTGAAGAAACACTCAATTCTAATTCGATATACTCTCACTGACCTGGAAAACCTTGAATTGTCAGGGAAGTAAGAACAGCACGTAGAAACCAAGTAATAGTTGAAGGAATTTCAAATTTTAATGCCGATTCAAGGAAATTGGAATGATAAGTAAAAATATCAGTAATTGTTTAATTTTGTTTCATTCAACAAACATTTTTGATAAAGTTTAGACAATTATTTCCTTATTTTCAATAACACACTTTCAGATTTTGAATTCATAAATAAAAACACAAGTCATTGCTACATTTTTCTATGAATAAATAAGTCGATGCATAAGTTTTTCAATAAATAGATTATCATATAAATGTTTTTGATGTAGTCAGGGAAAGGTTTCTTTCTGTTTTCCAAAACACACAATTTTCAATAAACATTTTCTTTTTGATAAAAATCATAGAAAAGTTTCCCAAAACCTGTAAAAGTTTATGAAAATTCAGGGAAATAAAGAATTTAATTTATGTTTGGAAGTTGTTATAAGTCATTATTCATTAATCATTACTCATATTTAAATACACAGGCTACCATCGTATGACTTGTACGATTTTCAATTATTAATTCAAAATGTGAAGGTGTGTTATGGAAAATAAATCAACACATTTTTAGACTTCATTTAGACACATTTCTCATTTTACAAGTTGTTTTCTATAGACATTTTTGTGTGATAAAAATCAGAGAAAGGCATTCCAAAACCTGTAAAAGTCAAGGAAACGTCAGGGAAATTGAGAATTATTTTAGGTGATCATCAGCATTATTATTATTTCTTTTAAAAAAATACCATCGTTTCTTTGAAATTAAACTGCTAAACATTGTATGGAAGATTTTATTAACATGGATTTGTACCGTTATGGTTCTCGATGCCCAGATCTACAAACGAGTTAATCCATTGTTTTCTCGACAATTGATCATTTTGGCCTTTAAAACATTTCACAATTTGCCCTCATTTTCCAGTCAATTTTTTTACTTCATTTTTTTGCGTAAAGTGCTTTCGATAGACATTGTTTTTTTGCCTTTTTAATCTTTGGGTAAACACATCCTTCATTTCAACTTAACGGATTTGGATTTCTGAAAGCGACTGCCAGTATGGTGGAATTTTTTTTCATTTTTTTATTTTTGAAATAAAAATCCGCCGCCATCTATTATGAGATTTCAAAAGTTTAACCCAGAAGCATAAAGCCAAGTTCCCGTCATTTATCATTAAATTGTTATTGATCCGTTGCCCCTAATCCCCGAAAGCACCCTGTAAGAGTCTGCGCCAACATCTTCCGGTGAGTCCTGGAGAAATGACCTGGTTTTTTAGGAGATTTAGGACAAAAACCGGTCTGAGTTAAGTCTCTGTTTGAGGAATTTAACTTAACAGAAAATAGTTTTTTATATATTAGTTTCCAGCCGTTAGGAAATTCAGAGCATTTATCACCACTGCACTAGATAAAAAAATCTTCTGAATGGCCTCCAGTTTTACAAAAAAAAACGTCATTGGGGTTTGGGCTTCCCCCTAAGTAAGAGTTAATTTGTACGTTTTCATTCTTGGCATTATGCGACTTCCGATGGTAATTTCCGAATTGGAGATAACGTTGCTTTATGCCAACGAGCATTAGCACCATGCAGGCAGGATGACACAGTTTGCATGAAAAAAAATAAAATAAAGGATGTTAGATGGTATAAAAAACTGATAAAATTGTCAAGCTACCCCCAAGAAAAAAATGGCGGATAAAACGAAAAACGTTGCATACAAAACTGCCAGCATTAATGAGTGAAAGACAATAACCCGTTTGCTCGGTTTTATGGTAATAAGTTCCTTACAAATTCACATCACACTTAGCTCAACATGCTCTGCCATCAATGGCAGTGTAGGAAAAACCAATTTCTTCTGCTATTTACATTTGGTATATTTAATTAAAAGGTGTTTAAAAAGAAGGGTACTTTTACATTGCGTCACAAAATCTATGCAAATGATGCATTTTTAGTAAACTAGGAGACGCTTTCTATGTGCTAAGTGAAATCTCAGAAAGGAAATATATTGCAAATATATGCATGTATTTATGATGCATTAATAATATATGTTACAATGACTAATTTATATTTGTAATATGTTGTGTATGGACCTATTGATACAACTATTTGAATACATCAGTAATATATTTTTTAGAATATATTTTGTTAAAACACTTTATTTAAATATTCCTTATAGTGATTATAATGAACATACATGTATAATAACATGTATTATAATGGAAACAAGGTATATACTGCATTGTCCAATATTTTGTACTTTTATAATTGATTTAAAAATACATCTTGCTACCTAATATGTTGCATTTAATTTAAAATATAACTTTCAAATTACTTTTAATTACTTTTTTTTTATTAAAATACATATCCTGATAGCGTATATTATTAAAGAATCATGCAAAAAATAAACGTTATTAAACTGAGGGAACCTTTCTGGGTAATGCGTGAAACGTTTGAACGTATTGACCCATTGTTTAGTTAATATTTTCTAACAAAGTTTCAATATGTAGAATCTATGTGGATGTGCTACATGTATATTATAGAAAAAAAGCTTTAAAAAAAGGAAGCATCGGTTTTTAATAAATAATAAGGCGTTTTATTAATGATATTTACCTTGAAAAAGATAGCAATAATGTGGGACTTGAACCTTGAATCTTAACGTCTTAGTCATCTGATGTCACATAGTAAAATATTTCAAGTAGGGATGATAATTAAGGTATAAAATTCAATAATTTTTTTCCTTTTCTGCCATGAAAATTTAAATAGGGCATAATTCTTTTTTCAGAAGTCATGTCCAAACGAACACCTGTTAGCATTTCTCTAATGTCTTCTCCAATAAATGTCTCAATGAACTTGTCAGGCTACTCATTTTTTAAAATTTGGATTTGTTTGATGACGGAAGAGTAAGCATTGAGTTTAATTGAGTCCCAAAAAGTTATTGCAATCGTTTTTGCACATTCGTGTTAAAAGTGTGTCTCCCAAATATTTCTCCGATCTTTTGATCGCTCTGCACTGACAGCAAATTTCCTATAAAAATAATCCACTTGGAGTTCATCATCTTTCTTCATCGTGCTCTCAAATAAAGAGAGCAATGAGTTTTTCCAACCGAGTTTACTCCGCTCGGAATGGAAATATTTGGACCTTGGCTAAAGCTGTTTGCAAATGACTTTTGGCCCAGGAATCCTGCGTTGAAAACGATGAAAATGTAGGATGTGAAGGTGGTTCATTTTGTGTGTGTGTGTGTGATGTGAAATAACGTCAACTGAAGACTAGAGACTTTCTTCCCTGAGGTATCCTCTGCCAAATCAATAAAAAAAAAGTCCAAGTCGGACACAAAAACCCACGAGGCACTTCACACGCTTTTAGAGATAACGACATTTGAGATGTGGGGACCGAATTGTGGATTTGAACAGGCTCGACCCAATGCTGGCCCAGGTTAGAGCCTAAGCATTGAGGATTTCAGGTTGGCAGGTTAGCCGACAATCACTTACTCTTCAGACGGCCTTTTGAACATCCACTAGAATCGATTAGAAAAAGAAAAGAAAAAAAAATTATTATTTACTGCTATTTGAACAAGACTGATATTGTGGTAGGCTACTCCAGGTACCTGGCCTCCTCCACGGGTACTCATCTCTGAAATGAAACAATAGTGTATCGTCTAGTTTTAATGGGTGCCAAACCGTGACTTACCAAGCGCCAAAATATTAAAACTTTTTCGAGGGAACGAGAAAACTAATGACTTCGTTAAACTATGTACTGTGAAGAACACTATGTTATTAACAATTAAGGACCTGGTCTATTGGAATGATTGAATGGATCCTTAAGAAAATGTAAAATTTTGGAACCTGCCTCATCAACAGGTGGTTCCCCCAAAATTATCAAATTTATAATGGGTAGAAGATGAGATTTTTTTTTGCTATCCCCAGATTTTTAGTGAACTTTTTTAAAAATTTCGCCTATGGCGTTTAATTATTTTTTAAAATAATGACATTTGTAAGAGAAATTTTTTTGTGCCAAAATTGTACGCTGAAATCCCACATTTGTAATCAGTTTTTTCAAAATTTTCTCCCACAACGTACAATTATTCAACAATACTGGATTTGTTAGCAACTTTTTGCGTAAAGTTGTAGGCTAAAATTATAGATTTAAGATGTAGCTTTTTTCTTTCTTCAAATTTTGGCCTGCGGCGTTCCATTATTCTAAATAATGGCATTTGTAATGGCATATTCATGTCTTCACAATGTATGTCGCATTGAAATAGTAAAAATAATTATGAAAATGGGCGTATCAAGTTTTAAATTTTTATAAATACTCAAGATAATTTTTAAAGTAATAACAGAATAACTCAAGACCCTAATGGGGAAAAATAAATCTAGCAATTATGACTAATAAAATGTGATAGTAATTTTATGCATGGTGGCCATCATATTGGGTTGAGCGTAATGAAAATAATAAAACAAACAATATATCGTTGTTGTTTTATTTTATAAAGTTTCAAATAGTTTTAAGAATAGAGCCGTATTTGTTTTCAATTTTTACTGAACTTGTACCACGATTTTCAATTGAGTATTTTTTCTTGAGTTGAAATAAATCCCCATTAGTTGAATCTTAGCATTTTCGGACATCTTAAATAATTCAAATATTTATAAACTCAGTGGTAAACAAACTTCTCCATAGCACCATGCTGTGTGCAGGGCATCTTGCCATGCATACGTATTTTTTATTTTAAAAAATTTAAAAAAAATTATGGACAGGATTACTAAAATGCTCAAGCTTGGTAGGATTAACAGGGCGCATACTTTATAACGGTATAAGTATTAGTAACGCAGAGCTAGCACAATGGTATCACCAGTAAAACTAAATAATGCAGTCTTTGGAGGAATTGGTATACATGTACCTTTCCTGGGGGGCTTGGAAATTTCCCCTGTTTTTTCGACTGCTTTTGTTGCCAAGGATAAAACAGCCTTGACGACAACGTAATGCCCACCGAATTGCCGTATTTGAAAAAAAAACCCAAAAAAAAAACAACTTCAATAAGCCCTAAAAAGGAATCTGCCAGGATTTATAGCCTAGTAACGACGTACGTTTCAACGATTATTTTGGCCACCTGTCATGGTAACATTTCAAGGAATATGTCTTTTAGTCTGTTTGCATTATTTCTCTGGGGATGGGGGAGAGGGTCTTCTTCTCCTCTTCGTTTATTGAGGATTTCGGAGACTTGTCTTTGATTTTTCGTGTTTTTATCCCGGAAAAAAAGAAGAAAAAAAAACCAAAACATGGGTATAAAGCAGGTATGCATAAAACAAATATTGAATGGCTGGTATTTAAAGTCAATTCCGCTGTTTGTTTGCGTTACGAACGCTGGATGCGCATGTCAAGTAGCGTTTTGGGCAACAGGCCATCCACGAAAGCCCATTGGTCCATCAGAGCCCGAACGCAGCCATGCACGTACACCCATTTCTCCTTGCTAACTGGGTTTTGGACCCACTTACAGAGTCTGCTGCCGACGACTGCATTTCGTTGCAAAATAATCGAAATGATTTGCTTCACTGAATTGCTTACATCGCAACAAGCCATCCAGGTCACCAACAACATATACACGTAGTGATGCTGGAG
>JAQIXS010001330.1:0-31280 GCA_034700785.1 Rossiulus vilnensis | reverse complement strand
ATACTTTTGTGGGTATTTTGCCCCCCTACCAAACGGCATTCGCTTGCTGACTGTATGGTACTGAGTTGAATTGAATGAAGATTAGTATGTGATTATTTATTGATATCACAATATATAGTGGGTTTTATGGATTACTAATATCGGTATAGTTAGCGATGTCACAAAATGTTTTACTAATATAGCCACATATCAGTATATTTGTACTGATATATGCTTATCTTTCCACCAGGGTAGGGATTAAGCAACCAGAAAATTATAAGAAATTCAGCATGGAAACCATGATCCATGAACCATGAAAAAATGTAATTTTTACAAAAAAGTACCATCTTCGGAAAAGTTGGTTTCAAAAAAGCCTAAGTTAATGGATACAAATTTGCAAACCTTATGAGACTCATTCAATTCAGTATTTATTAAACGTTTTAGCAAGCGCATACTTAATTTCCGTACCCACGTAATCGAAAAACATTTTCGCTCATATAAGATGTCTTCTTATCAATTTATTCATGGAAACACCGCAGCCATCATGCGCAATAATCGAGTTGCCCTAATGAAATTAAATTGCATAGTTTCGTCAAAAAGTTGTTATTGGATAAGCGAAGAGGAATAACATTTAATATCAATCTCTGAGACCGAATATGTAGACACTTCATTAAAATAACCAAGTTCGATAACTAAGAATTAGAGCTATTCTATGGTAAATGGAAACTAAAAATAACGCCAGGAGGCGCTGTGCCTTCAACATATATTTCTAACCAATGCATGCATATACATTGTAGTAAACAATGCAATTTTAATAATAATAGCTGAGTATCTCCTAAACAAGGGATTCTTAAGTTTTTTTCATCCAGTGACTCCTCATCAGAAAAATATTTTAAATGTATCAAATAAAATACAAAGGAAAAAAATCAAATGTATTTTCATATATCAACAAAATAAATTTGTGATACATATTTCTTATACATTAAAGAATGCAGTACATTTAAGATATGGAGGTTGGTAAAAGTATAGATACGCTTTGACATCCAATTTTGCGGTCCTCGGAAATGTATCCTTTTAATCCTCATGAGATCCGTGCGCTTATTGTTTATTCATGATGCAACGAAAAAGTCACATTTTTTTCCATTATTTAAGAATTACGTTCGCTTTTTAACGTTACTGTTTCGGTTGAATTTATTAATGAGAGGAAATTGGAAGCATCTTGTTTACGCAGTGAATGGTTCCTGACTTTAAAATTCGGGCTGAAATTCAAAGCATTGTTTCCAAAGGACATTCCAGGGTACCCTCAAGAGAGGGTAAAAATCCTGTCAATTTAGACTACCATTTTTTGTCTCGTGCGAGAGTTTAAGCTTCTAAAACGTGAAACCTGTCAATAACGACCACTGCAACATTAAATAAAACAAGTCGTTTTTTGTGAATGGACAATATCGAGTTCCAAAAAATTATGTACATGTATCATGCATGACCATGCATTTGATCATGGATTTTCCATTTAATTTCTTATGTATGTCGCCAACTGAACAGTAATCGCGTGCAAATGATTTTTATCTATGAAATATGATCTAGAATGTCAAATGTTCTAAAATTAAAAAATCGTTTTGTGTTTGTTAGAAAATAAGGCGTTATTTCAGACAGAAATTTTATGTCATTGAATATGGAAATAGGACGGCACATATATGGGGCGTAATGACATGCTTATAGTGGGTTTTCCTGTTCAAAATTACTTGGTTTTTATCCATAAATAAATTATGTCATCTGGACTATTATGGCGGTACATGGGCGGGATGAATGAGGAAAGGTCTCTGTAGTTGTCCAAAATGGACAAAAATGGACAAGAGAAAGGACGAAAAAGTCGACTTTTGGTGGACGTCCTTTACAGGCAGCCTTAATAAGGAAAAACTTAGGCAGTAGTAAGTTTATGATGAGAATACAAAATCTTCTAGAAAACATGATTAAAAGCATTACCATAAGGTTTCAACTACGGCCAGGGAAAAAAATTTGGTTCGCATGCCCTTGTGTTTTTTTTTAATGTTTTAGTCGACGCTTGTTTCATAGTGCGCATCACTTGTCCGCACTTCCGCTCTCGCAGTCAGTATGTGTAGGTGTAGGTTGACGTATTCGTATTCATAAAGGTCAAGATCCGACGATCCTTCGTCATCACAAGATGCGTATTTCTTCATCAATGTTTTATAAAAAAAATTCTTAGAAATAAACTCATACGTTTCTAAGAGTGCGAGCACAACTACTTTCCTCAAACGGTTTTTAATTTATGAACCGTAAATCGTAATACTATCTAAACTACTATCGCAAGCAGTTTCCCACATTTTTCACAGTTTTTCAGCTCTAGTAGAAGGCTTCTAGACGTGTTATGAGTAAGATCGTTTTCATTCGATAGAGCAGAAGTGTCAACCCTCATTCCTCAGTTGAAAAATCGGTCCTCAGTACGAATAAACTGTCCACCATTGCGATCGAACATTGAAATAGGAGTCTAAAAATGTAGACTGTTTTAGGTAGCTTCCAATTCAATCGGTTTCAGAAAAGTCTCGAAACACGCGTATTTCTTGAGCAAATATCCTGAATAATTAAACGGCAGTGTTTTCTCAATTTTCGTAGATTGATTTCAAATTGTTAGTAGCTGCAGCTCACTTTATGTAGTAGGCATGTGTGCGTGGATGCGCATTTCGTTCATTATTCATAATTGCTATTTTTCTGCGAAATAAAAATGGCTGAGAAGCAAAATAATAAAAAAAATGTATGAAGCGCGAAAAAATGAAAAAGCATCGGTAAAAGCAAATAGAAACGTTAAGAGAAATGCATTTGAATATCGGATATTTTTATCAGTTTTCTTTGGCTCCGCTGAGCGCTCGCAAGAGCTTATAGGTCTATTTCTACTAAAATAAACCATGAGCTTCAGGCCCTGAGCTCATCGATGTTTATGAATATATTAGACGTAAGTGAAATATGATTTCGCTCTTTTTCGTTTCCATTTTTTCCTTCGTTTCTTATCCTCGTTTTCTGCCTTCTATTAAGGCTGACAGCTGTTGACCAGACGTGAATTATGAATTCATGAGCCGAATAAAGTAGAAAAAAACGAGATCGGAGGATCATCCATCAAGAATTACGGCGCGTTGCACCGAAGTTGACGGCCGTTTCCGTTCAATTCCAATGTGGAACGTAGTCAACAGAGGCCTGCTGAGAGGGCGGGCGTCTTAAACTCAATCTTATATCGAATTCATCCACCTAATCCCAATTTATGCATCATGGTGTCTACAAGAACTGGTCAAGCAAAATTAATGCCATGTAACGGAACTGGGCATTAGGTTTTTTTTATAGAATGTTGAATGCCTCTGATGCTGGGATATTCACCAGCTGGAATAAACTTGACTATTCTGAATAATAGCAGTAAATATCTAAATCAAACTTGCAATTGGAACAAACTGACTTCGCACAAAGAAATAAAAATTCACGGACGCCCTGTATTACGAGTAACCCACCTGTTGAGGGTTTTCCCCTTTGGTGCCGCCCCCGAGCGGTGGACAGAAGAAAGCACTGACCCACATAAACTGAAAACGAAAATACATGCCCTAATGGTCACACGCCCCCTTCCTTTATTTCCAATAAAACTAGTGGTTAAATAAGAAATCGATTCCATGAATGATTTACAAAACTGTCAAACTGCAACAAATTCAGGCAGCCTAAAGGCTATTTTGAAACAGGAGAACAAGGAGGGTGTTAACGCAAACCTGCCGGATCCAGGGTTAGCTTATTACTGAGTTAGGAGGAGGAGTAAACAGGCCAAATGGCAACAACAAACCCTGGCCCATATGTTTCCTAAACACGATGCATAAACAAGTGTAAACACGACTTGAAAGGGAGTTTACATAAAGATTATCGGAAGTAAGGGGGTATTACTTTAAGATGATTAAACCGAGTGGGTGGAGAAACTGGTAGCCGAGGGAACAGGGTGAGGGGGATGATGGTTTCCTTGTAAGTAAATCATTGATTGGTCAGACGAGTTGCTACAAGGTTGCTAAGATCTGGGACAACAAATGCGACCGGAGTAATGGAAAACGATTAGAACAGATGGGGAATAAGAGTACGAAAATAATGGAGAAGAAAAGGTTTAGGAAGAGGAGTGGGTCGAAGAGGTGAAAGGAAACAAGAAAGGTAGAATATACTAGAATACATAATGCAAGAAAATTACAGAGGTTAACCTATGACAAGAGAGCAACATTGAAGTGGCGAAGTAAACGTTTAAGAAAGGTTCGAACTTCAAGATCATAGAAAACAAAAGTTTAGTTCAGTCGATAACGAGAGTTCTCGTTATATCGAGAGCTCGTTATACTGAGAGGTCTGTTTTTCACTACTAGGTAACTTTCATGACTTTATGACTACTACAGATTTTTAACGACTGGAATGACCTACATGACTTTATATTTTTGTCCCAACAGCACTTCTGTCTTCTGCTGGACACTAGGTATGCATGCACAATTAAAGTCAACTTCATTTTAAGTGCATTTTTATCAAAACGACACCACAAAATATACCAGTATTTTAGTACAAATGTATATGTACATTAAGAAAGACATTCTCAAGCTACAATAACCAGGCGGTTTTGTCATACAGTGTTCGTTATATTGAGAGGCTAATACATGGGAGATATGTGCAATTTGCCTAGAACCCGACACTATTCGTTATAACGAGAGTCGATTGTACTTTAGAAAGTATCATAGGGTTGAAACCGTACCGAGGAAAATTGGATATTTCACATATTTATCATCCAGCCACATGATGGGAAAGCTTGATTTCACGGAAATTCAAAAATATTTATCCTAAATAAGACCCCTTGAATATTCCTAAGCTATTTGGAATCCTTGTTGAATAGTTGAATCCTTACAGGGTGGATCGTGGTGCATCGTAGAGCTACTAGATTCGTCACCACTCAATACCAGCAAGATGAGAGCGTTTCCCAAATGATCAAGGATCTCCATTGAGACATACTACGATCAAGACGGTCAACATGCATAAAATGTCCTGAAAAATGTACTTTGTCTGAGAAGACTAATTTGGTGAAGGGAAGCTTTAAAAGGAACAATCGAGATGGTAGAACCTTACATTTAAATCCACTTATGGAAATCTGAGTTCATACGGATCCATACTACTGGTCTTATTACTTGCATGCAATCATACGTTGGAATTCTGTTCCAAAGGACAGAAACTGAGTTTCTGTTAGCGGTGCTAATCGCTGAATAAAAAAATAAATAATAACATGGGTTAATAGTTTAACCCTCTACCACATGGCATATATTTGCTGACAGTAGGGTACTTAGGTGAATCTGATGAGTTGACGTTAAGAGAGGATTGTCGAAGAGCAGTGATCGCGGCCAGATAGGTGCGGGGACAGTAATGCGCCTGCCAGAAAGAAGTTGGGGGAGGGCCAGATACGGGGAACTGGTCAGTACAAGTGTGTGACATGGTTGCTAAGGAAAGCAATTCCGTAAGAAATTGGTAGGCAATACGGAAGCCGTAAGAATAGGCGAACGTGAATTGGGACCAATTACAAAGAGCAGTGCAGAGTATGTCTTCCGGAGGTCGTGGACAGCTCGATCCTATGCTGAATCCTCAAAGACTCCATGCGCAGGGCACGTGACTTCACCACCCAACCTCACTGACATGCTTCTTATCCCTCCCGACTGACCCATGATGGCGCTGTAACTTGCTCAATGGCATGCATTTAGCTTATGTAAGCACTGCCAGGACTCAAACGACCCAAAATGACTCGAGTCACGTGACTGCTGAGTAAACTCATTAGAGTTTGTTGTCTTGCCAACTAAGAGCGACTGCCTTAGGCACATGTCTATTTGGCGCTTGATCTCCGTTCTGTTTTGTGATAACAGCGATGGCAGGATGATTGGCACGCTTCATTAAATGGAGACAGTTTATTGTCTTCAACGGTCAATTAGCATATTTTAACTTCCAGGATAATAGTACAGTTACTGTCAGCTGAAGACATTTATTGTTTTCGAAGTGCATGCGTGCAAACTCAGAAACGTCAGTGAATGTAGTTCGCAATTTTACCAATGCATGCTGAGTTTTTAGGTGACAGTAGCTGTCATTTCAAGATGCCATCTAATATAACAATGAGTTGATGGGTTATCCATACGGGTCGTCCGGGAAGTAAGAGTTGCGAAAATTGGACACTGCAGGACAAGGTGTGGGTGTGGTCCAAGGAAAGTGAACGCCCAGATAGTTGTATTTTTGAGTTTTATGGATAAAGAGCTGATGTAAAAGCCACTGAAAACTCATTGTGGTTTTCTGCTGACCGTGATTCTGATATGTTTTAGTCTTGTTTTGCGTTTTAACACGAGCTTCCATTAGGAAAGTAAATCATTTTAGAAATACAGGCATACCTCACATTTATATACCGATTGAGATACGCTTACCATAAACAGCTGATTTTTATTGCTGTGGGTTGCAAATGCATAATGGTTGGTCCTCTGCTTGCACTCAATAAACAGACTTCCGACTTTTTGTTGAATGATGTCCTTGCTTAATGGAACTTTGCGTATCGTCTGATTTTCTATCCAAATTGTTAAGTTTCTCCACGGCATTTCTGCGAAAACGCTGTCCTTTTTTCTAATGGTTGTTTTGTTCACTGGTGTAGCACTTTAACTTCAGCCAGAATCTTCAGTTTTTCGTTTTTTTATGGTGTTAATTGTATTTTTAGCATAGCCCAACCTTCGGCCTACCTCAGCCTGACAAACACCTATCTCAAGCAACTTGATAACGTTTAACTTCATTTCTAAAGTAATAAATTTCAACGTTTTTACAGGCATTATCAAGCCCTACAGAACGCGTGTGAAACCACTTTAAGTCTGCAACAGTTGTACGATGAATTTTGCTCATGCTTTTTGCCCAATATGTAACCTCCTTCTGGCCACTTGAGATCAAGTGTACGTAAGTACGAAGCACGTGTATGTAAAAGATCAATGGGGTTCCCAAGTTATAGTTCGCAAAATGAGATACATGTATGCCTGTACAACATGTCTTAGCAGGCCAATAAGAGGGTATGCAAGGGTACATCGTACTCGAATCCGAGGCCAAAAAGGGAGCACAGGAGCCAAAATAGAGGAAGGCGCTGAAATCTCAGAAAATATTTGCATAGGCTATTTTGTGCAAAACGACATTTTCACTATGCATTTCATAATAATTCGTCTAAATAGTTCCTTGAATTTTGCATGTAAATGTAACTTATTTAAAAATATATGATCGTAGGATTTAAGATTTTCCAAACATTTCGGCCTGCGGCGTTTCCTTAATTAGTAATCCTCAACAAAATTATTTGATCAATGATTTGTGAATTCGTTATTATAAAATTTCTTATATATGGAAGTGTTGGTGAACAGCGTTACGTTATTTGAAGGGGGTATTTACGTTGTTACAAAACGTTACATGAGTGTGAAAATTTCTTCAAATAACTTACGTAACTTATGGTTTGAATCGACTACTTAATTTACGCAATAAATAAGAACGTCCTCGTATGCATTGGATTTACATGTATTTTGCCCTTAGATCTACTCATGATCCAGTGATCTGCTAACCAATAATTACACTAACCTTAGTTTAATAGTTGTTAGTACGATCAGTCTAGCTATTTAAAAATTAAAAATAAAACCTTTTTCCTAAAAAATTCCTAATCAATATTGACCAAATCCGTACTTTACTCGACTTTTCACAAGTGAACTGAAGTTAAAAATTCAATTAGAAAAATTTATTTTGCGACCAGAAATAAGGATCATAAACGGGCTTGCTAGGCTTAAGTGTAAATATTATCCAGATATAGAAAAAAATCAGCAGAATTTCCCTAAATTTATAAAAATTCTTCATACTACTGCACTTGCGAACCAAATTTTTCTCTGTTTGTTCGGATTGCTTGCTTAGCAAAAACGCAACAGTGTATTTACTTCAGAGTAAATTTCGCTCAAAAATTCCTAAAAAAAATTGCAAGCAGCCGTCAAAACATGCCCTGCACAAATTTGAGAAACGTTTGCCCACAAACTTTTCGCCTTACGTCCACAGCGTTCTTATCGCAATATGCAAAAATCACCACTCACCAAAAAATCCTCCGAATTTCCTGGACTTTCTTAAACTTGTCAAAAATGTTTTCCAACGTCGATGCACTATTTGGCGTCGAATTATTTCTGCAAAATGTGTCTGCAACGGCGCTTTCCGCTCATATCGCAGGCCTAAAATTACGCATCAAGTTCAGGAATGTGTTGCTGAATTCGGGAAAATTCCTCGGTTTTTTCCGCCAAACGTTTCTTCGGATGTTCTAGCACAAATAATCCTTTTTCCAAGCCGCTCGTTTGTTTCTCCCAGAGAGATTCTGAAAATTTTCGCACGAAACTTTGTTGATTTCCGCCGTTATCAACGTTTCTAATGACGTCCCACAGTTTTTATCGTCGAAATTTCGTTCACTACTTTATAAAGAGAATTGAATATTCGTAACTCGCCGAATTTTTAAAAATTTCCGAACCTCGGTTGAAACTCCCCGCACATTTTCGTCGTTTTCTTACAAACGTCGTGCTTGCTTAGTTCTCGACAAAACTCACGAAATGCTGAAAACTTTGTTTGGTGGTATTCAGCGAGAGCCAAGGCAGAACCTCCAGTTAAACTTCTAGAAATTCCCGCCTGAAAATTCCTCGCAATTGAGGCGCAATTCTCGAAGTCTCTCGAGATTTCCGTTGTTTTCGTCGTGCACCGTCGCCACGCCAACCGTCCAAACAATTTTCTTGCCTAAAAACCGCAAAATTCGTTCCAAAATTTGTTTCAAAATTTCCAAAATTGATCAGCGTTTAGCTTTAGGTGCTTCAATTACCTCGGGCGCCGATTCCCGGAAAATTTCTTCAAAACGCACGAACGTCGAAATTCCCCGAATTTTCCGAAAATCTCCACAATTGCTCAACGCAAGATCCCCTCTTTGTTGAAGTTGAATATTTCGCCAAAACTTGCAGTCACCCTGCCAAGGGCGCCTACTGCCCTCTGACGTCACTTTGCACTTGAGGCCTCAACATTTTTGTCCATCGGATGACATGTTCTGCGAAGTGTTCGCGCTGCCTCCGTCGTCGACGTGCGGCTGCCGCCGAATGAACGTCGCGCTCGGCGTCCCCGGCTTCGCATGAAGCGTCGCCATGGCAACCCGCCGAGCCTCCTTCAACCACTTCCGCTTCCTTCTAGCCTGCACCGAGAAAACTTTCTCAAGAGGACACTGGCGAAGGCTGTCGGTCGACACCGATTACAAAATCAGATACCTTGACCAACGATCGCACTACATAAAATGATTAAAAAACTTGTTATCGTGTAGAACTTATGGTCTACTAGTTTGATATACATGTACAGTGAAACCTGGCTATATTGACCACCCAAGGGAGCGCACAAAATCGGTCAATGCAATCAAGTGGTCAATACAATGAAACCTGCAAAATTGACGGCCTTGCTAAACAGACCACCTGATTTTACTGACCAATTTTAAGGGTCACTTGAAAATCCCTAGCTTATACTGCTAATGTTATTTTTTCCCATTTATTGACCATCCGGTTACATTGACCGATTTTGTCCGGTCCCTTGGGTGGTAAATATAGCCAGAATTCACTGTATGTTGAAGGAACTTTAGAAGTATTGGCTAGGCATTTCCATGGGACCCTAAAAACCGGTCAATATGATGAGGTGGACTGTTTGCAGGTTTGACATTAGTTATATAGTAGGTCTTTAACGATCATTAATAACATTGTGACATTACATTTTGAGATTAACATTACAGAAGACCTTACCTAATCTTTACAAGTGTCATTACCTTCTGATAACGGGATTATTAATGATCGTGTACGGCTGACAAGTAATAAAGGAGTAATGATAAATGGTAATGTCATGGAATGATCGTGTAAGGTCAACTGAAATGTAATAGTAGACCTTACATGATCATTCCTAGTGTCTACGTCTTCTGAGAATGGCATTACCTGAGTAATGATAGATGGTAATGGAATGGAATGATCGTTTAAGGTCAGCTGAATGACATTACAGCAGACCTCACACGGTCATCACTAGTGTAATTACCTTGTGGGCATGGTCGAAGATGCTCATCTTCAACGGTTTCACTGCGGTGCATAACCCGTTTCCAGAGGTCGGATCACTGGATTTTTTTATGCTTATTTCATTTTTTTTATAAATAAACGTCACATTTTTAAAATATACAAACTATATCAGATCCAAGTGAACGTCCGGTTTTACACTGGGGTAAATAAATTTAGCATGCCTAATAAGTAATTGTAGAAAAAATGTACGAATAAATGTTTGCATAGCAAGCATTTTTATTGGGCACTTTTGCATAGCCTTAAATATATTTTTGTAAATTTAACAAGCATTGTTTACGGTAATACAGTGTAGAATATATACGCAATAAACACAAACTTTCTAAATGTTGCAAAATCCATAACCTTATATCCAAAAAATAACACCTTTGATATCATATTCTTATGGCATTTTAAGGACTCAACAAAAAAATTGGTTGAACCTTAGATGGGTTGTGTGATCGCTCGCATAAACATGTAATTTCCGATCACCCTATCATTTGTTAACTGCATTTTAATGGAATTAAACTCCTAATCATAATCGATTATTCAATTAAAGGTTACTATGGTAACAATACTAACCATGGTAGAACTCATATGATTCATTGCATCAAACCGCGATTGCAACTTGAACTTGCCTTTCATTGGACAATTCATCTTGGACTGAATAATATACTCGACGTCAGTCACGTCACACCAGGCTTTGACCAAGGCATTGTGACATTTTAAACTGAAAACATTGAGTCCATCGTAATTACTATAGTTTAACAATCCTAATTAAATGTGTCTTCTATTTTACAAGAGTTCTAGTCATAAATACTTTTAATTGATACAATAAACCATCCATAAATGACGTAGGAGGATGGGTTCATAAAATTCGATGAGAGACAATATAGGGTAGAATGTAGCAAATTCGAGTGTCCAAGTTTTATTTGCCTGGCGGGAGTCTCTGTTAGTTTAACAGCTCTAATGCACATTTGGTTCCACAGAGATATAATTCTAGCATTTTTAGGTCATAATTCCCCCCCCCCCAATGTATTGCCCTACATGTACACTGTACATGTATTTGAAAAACATCAATAAATAAGTCTTTCATGAGTTAATGAGTGTCAACGTCCAAAGTTGAATTAACCGATAATTATAAAGCTCGACTGACCTACAACAAGACGTCATTCGTATTAAATATTGACATCAATTTACGTAAAAACGCGACACTATTTTGGATTGAAACTAAAGAAGCCAATTAAGCTGAAATCGTCTAGATTTCTTCTGGATGTAAAGTAAATATGGACTTGAATGACTCACATACATTTAATATATAATTAGAACAGAAATTGACCACAAAATGAACTATATGCTCACATAATGTTTATATAGTATAAGTCCATACATGCCAAAATATTTATAGATATAGCCATATACTGCAGATATTCAGTACATCTCTCTATCTGACAATGTCTGTAAAATATAATTCAGTAACGTACATGTACATTCAAGTTAAAAGTTTACTTACAGTGGGATGCATTACATTTGCGTAAGGAAGTGAGCAGCAATGAGATAGTCATTAGTAGAAAATCGAATATAATAATGTAATATCACATTTTATTACAACGTCGTAATTAAAGGATATTTATGAAGGAAATTTTAAGTGATGCATAATTTAAAACACATAAAAACAGGTTAAATTCAAAATTGATCCACAGTCTCCGACAAACAATGGACATTCCAAGATAGACTTCGACGACCACCGATCAGCCCCATGCATAAATGTAAAAGACGAAGATTCATACCATGTATGATGTGATGGGCGGGCGACCAGATCGTTGGCGGTCACCACATTAAAATGCACCGATGGTTAACGACAAACACTAAAATTACCAGGGACGACCATCGATCATCGACATTAAAAAAGTTGACGTTTTCACGATATGAGGACTCGATCGTCGGTCATCATCCCCGAGACAACGATCGTGATTTTTCCCGAATCGATTATGCATGACGATCAATGACCACCGACACACTTCAAGAACTTATGAATGAGACAATTCACCAGATCTTAGTGAAAACTTGTTACAAAAATACCATTATACAATGGAAATGTCAAAGCAAAACATTAAATGCAGATACTCGAAGCAAACAGCCTTAGAAGGCAACCAATTCTATCCTTGAAGGAATGAATTTAGAAGAATGAACGAATGAGAAAAAAAACTGCGGTTATCGTTGAAGAATAGGAGAATCAAAGCGAAAATTGAAAACATAATTTCGCCCCATTTACAGAAATCTATTGACGTTTATGATGAGAGGATGTTCACTATCTACGATCAAGAAACGAAGGCAACCATCAGATTCGCATTGAATCTGACCAAGAAATCAGGATGCCAATCCACTATAAAGGTCCATCTTCTGCCGATAAATTTGAGCACAGTAACGGAAGAATGGGTGGGCAGTTCTCAAATTGGTATTCCAGTGGCGACTTGGCAAACAAACACGAACGTTTACGTGCATTTTTTGCAAAGTAAATAGCGTTTCCTCTCAGCTCTTCGATGGATGCTCCAGCCCATCGTGGACATTCCTGCTCCTCCTCACGAGGGGCATTCAGCTTCTTCCATTTTGACGCCCGGAAAACCACTTCGGAAGTGATTTCCAGAAGCTGTCATGTGAACTAGTGCAACAATGCTTCGGCCTATGATGAATTGCCATTTTCATTGTGACAACGGTGTTCATGCCCCTGTAATCTCGCCCAACGAGCACGTCGATCCACCTTTTAAACAAACAACTTGCTCTGCCTTCATCAACTGGCTAAATGAAAAACGGTAATTAGCTGATATGACGAAAGTACAGGGTGAGATGAAATTCCTCAGTGATGCACCAAGGTCGTTACAATGGTTCCCTACAAAGTGACCTGACTGACTGATAAGGGTCAGTGACCCACACATTTTGATTTCAAATAATTATTAGGATTACCAAATCGGATTTTCCCCTTGAATAACTGGTCATCCAATAGAGTCTGAGTTATAGTTGATAATGGCCAGTTAATTTATGGTCGCAGAAAAGTGTTTTTAATTCAACTCAACTCAGTATAGATATGCAATGTGGCAAGGGGGGTTAATTCGTCAAGTCATGCAATTCTCAAGTATTTCAAGTATTTTGCCAATTTAATTCAATTTTTTTATATAAATAAACTTGACATTTTCAAATTCCCTAAAATCACTCAGACCCTAGTGGACGACCAATTCTACAATGAGAAAGAATAAATTCAGCAATTATAAGAAGCATTTAGAGCATGAGTAAAATAATAGTGACAATGATGAAAGAACTTAATAAATAATACAATGACAGTGTTGAACTTGGACACATTTCCCAGCAGTTTACAGATTAATATCTTTAAACTATAACGCATACCCAAATAAACAGTATGCGGTTCAAAAAAGTAAGGATGAAAGAATGTCGCACGATATTAGCCTTGAACGCATGACATCATTCGCCATCACAAGATGGCCGCCAAGTTTAAGTGGAAAATTACCGGTTTGCTGCCCGGTGAAATTACTACTGTCAAACCTGGCTCTAGTGACCACCCAAGGGACCAGACAAAATTAAGATTAATTTCTTTAAATATAAGTGTCAAATTTGACTATGCTGATACCATACTGAAATTACACGTACATAAAATTAATTTTTACAATCCATATTGATCTTGAAGCTTTGAACATTTGTATTGCACATTTTAATCAGAAAAGGAAATCCCAGTATTTGAAATTACAATATGGAACTTACAGTCTAAAGGTACAGTTTTCAAAATTGTCGAAACAATTCATAACTTATTATGATTACTCATATGCATTTCAAGGGAAATTTCCCCATTGGCGCATTTCCGTAAATACGCGTATCTAAAGTGTATTTTGCACAAAGAACCCTGCAGTGGTCAATATACAAAGAATTGCTATATTACGGAGGGACCCTAAAAAGTGGTGAATGTTCAAAGTAAGCAGGCGGTCAATATATCGAAATAAAATTAACATTAGCAGTATAATCTTTTTCAAGGGACCCTAAAAAGTCGGTCAATGTAAGCAGGTGGTGAAAATAGCATGGTGGTCAATTTGCCAACTTTCACTGTATAGCTCGGGAACGCATGTGTGTAGACGCCCCAGAGACAAACACCACCTGGGTAAGACGTTTTCCACCAAAAAACTCAACCGTAGTGACCGACCTGGTTTTCTTTTGTTTGTTTGTAGTAATTTGAAAGACTTATATGTTAGCAGCAAAAACGAAAGTTGTAAGCAATTTCATTTGGTATGGAAACTATTTTGATAATGAGCAGTGCAGAACATGTACATGTATACCGCAGAGGATTAAATTCTAGATGAAAATCTACGAAGCATGAAATTGTAGATGAAAATCTATATTTACGAGTGTTTCATTCTTCGACTGATAATCCTATGCAAAAATTAATTCAAAAAGCTTAATACTAGTGCACAAAGCTGAAAATAAGCATCCAATTTTCCCGTAGTTTCGAAAATATTCACCCAATTTACCATGCTTCGAACAAAAAGTGTTTGTCGTTTGGTGTGAGTTATTTTCGCCAGCTTCGTTTATTATTTCAGCGTCATCGTGATTAATTATCAGCGCTCCGATTAGTTTTTGCAAACTTGACACGCGCTTCCAAAAACAAACTTCGTTTTACCAGAAAAGAAGGTAAAGAAAACTTCGCACACGTCATAACTCTTCATAAGATTACCGGAGCAAACGTTAATTTCCCACGCCCAAAAAGCGGCGCGTGTTTTTTCCAGCGATTTTAATTGAAAACTGGAATGAAGGTGAATTAACCAGGCAATTAAATCGGCCCGTCAGTTTATTTCCGACAAGAAAATCCCCTCCCTTTTATCAATTACCCTATACGGTTACCATGGTGAACCGTCTCGTACATACTGACGATGATATTCATTAATCCATAGAGCTCGGTGAATAGGCCTTTTATGGGGTAGATGGAAACGTAGTAAATAATCAGGCGAATGCAATAGTACGCAATTGCCATATCGAGGATTTAATCAAAATGTTCAGAATGTGTAATCAAATGCGGTCGCTCGCATTGGATATTTAAATATGCCAATCAAGAGAGCAGAAAAGAAACGCAATGCCAAATGTATATTTAATGCGATGCGAATGCGAATATGGGAAGCAAAGAAACGCAAATCGTGTTTACATCGCCAAATAAAAGGCTAATTCCTTCTGACATCCTTAGAAAATAAATAAAAATAAATAACGATTGGGGGACTTGTCTAAAAACTGATCCCAGCTAGATTCTCATTAATTCGCGCATTAATTTCCACAAAAATCGATAACGTTTCGAAAAAGCCATGACAAAAATAAAATGAACAAGGCTAATTAAAATTCATCCGTCATAAATTATTTATCTGAAAGTTCAAGAATGAATTTAATTGCAAGGAAGTATTATTCCAAATAATTTATTTCACTGATTAAAATCAGTGAAAGAAATTTTAGCAAATGTTTCCTTGCAAAGAGCTTTCCTATTCAGAGTTTTGTTTGCAGAGAAAATATTATTAGAATAATTACGAGAGTCGAATTACGCTTTCCAATTACACTTTTTCAAACCAATTATCGTTTTGCTTTTTTAACTTTATAGCTTTAGAGGTGAGTGAAAACTCTTCTTGAGTCATGACCATGAATGTCACCACTTTTGTCTTAGTAGAAGCCTTAAAAATAGTGCCACTGCATTGCATGCATAGCAATAACCCTCGCGACATCAGTGTTATAAAATCCAGTGAGTTTGATCTATTGCAACATTTTCATCATGACTTCAACTGTCCCAACTTTGTTCATAGTGGAAGCATTTAAATCACGTAGTCATGGCATTACAGTCACTGTCGCGACATCACTTTCACATTAAATGAATTTGATTTGTTATATCTTCATGATAGCTGGATATATGTCAGCACTGTCGCGATATGTAGACCACCTTCCTATTTTGACCGATGTTTTCGAGCGAAGAGATAATTTGTTTCAATTTGTCTGGCCACCTGGTCTGGTCAGGTTGTCTGTTGCCTGGTCACCATAGCAAGGTTGTATTGTATTTTGTAAATGTGTGAGAGAATATTTTGACTAATGCAAGATTGGTGCGTTTTGGTACCATTAACATGAAAAACGTAGCAAGGCTCTTTAGAATATTGGATGTTCCCAAAATATCTTTCCGTGGATCCATCTTCTTACTTTAGTCTCCTTAAGTCGATCGGTATTAATTTAACGATCCGTTACTGGAAGCATCGCAACTATATAAAGATGTTGCTATAATGTGATTAGTGCTATATCTTTGATACCCATGCGTTATATGACAGCTGATATTGACTTTAAACGTGCTATATTCAGACGCAAACAAACAAGTTATATCAGGTGGTTTCCTTAATTTTGAGGATTTTTTTCTCACCAATATCGATTGCAGCAAGACAGACATTAAATGTTAGCAAAATACGCGCAAGCGCCTTAAGACATAGCCAAATCCATATACAGAACCGTATTCACAAGGCTGCATGGCACATAGAGCCGGTAGGCCTACTGCGTTGTTATAGGAACGGGGAGTTAACTATCCCGACTTGTTTCCTTTGTTTGTTTACGGATAATTGACGTGTGCTTTTGATCCGAATTAGTTAATCGATCGTTAGCCTCTTTTTAGAACGTGGCCTTTCTGAAGTCATTATTGTCGACAGTCGGTATTGCCAAATTTGTTTGTCAACTAGAATTTGGAAGTTTAACGTTACATCCTAGTTTAACATGAGAGCAAATTTAACTATCCCTCACTATAAAGCATCAAAACTGTATTTCCCCTCTTTCAGGCAAGAATTTTTCTGAAAGACAGTTTTTATCCGATTTTTTTTAATTGTTTTTTTATCAGTACTTTGAACTGAGCTTGGATGATTAATTATTTTCTAAGAGTACACGTTATGAAAAGTTTATGTATTTTGTAACGACCAGCCGTTTATTTTTAAAAAATCACTTTTGTAAGATTATTAATCTTTAAATTCAAGTAATCAATAATTTACGCAATCAAATTTAACTGGATTGTCGGACGTGAAAGTACAATCGAGGTAAATAAATTTATTCGTAGCGATTGTAGGATCGCCCACAAAGTACTTCAGGCAAAACTAATTTTTGACAAACAGGCATTAGTGATTAGTGCGGGGTGATTTAAGTGTCAGGCATCTGTTTTAGTGCTAAAATAGATAACGTGCCTATTTTAACGCATTTTTGGCGCGCCGATTATAATTACGATCGTTCATCGTCGCATTTTAGCAAAAGTGCCAACAGAGATCATAAAAGCCGCCCAAATCCGATGTAATGCGGCGACTGACACTCCCAATTCCAGCATTGCCCCCACTTTTACTCGCTTCCGGTACGCGAGCTTATTGTGTCGAATATTGAAGTCCGAACAACGAAAGCTGCATTTATAGGCAATTATTGTCGATCCGATTACAGTGAATTCGCTTTGTCCAAACAGCGAAATTGTCGAAAATGCGTTTATTGCGACCACACCTAATTCCGGGCATGCAATGCGATTAAGGCACTTTCCCAAATGAAGAAAGATTAATACTAAGAATCGTTACTACAGTTGGCAAAGGATTGAGCTACTATGAGCAATCCGTTTGGGTTGCGAGAAAAGGACGCTGGATGGAGCCACCGTCAAACTGCATTAAAATCGTTTTCCTGAGCATTCTCCCATATTTATAAGCCATATATGTGGTTATATATGCTATACCTTACCATATATGAGCCATACATGGTCACATATTGACATAGCAACACGTAGTAACTTCAGATAAAGCGATATATTGCTGCATATTTGGCCCTATAAGGAGAATACTAAAATGTAGGATTGTGACGTTCTTAAATTATGCATCGCATAAAATGTACTTCATACTGGTAAATATCCTACATTGGCAATAAAAATGTATACAATATTTAATTTGTTATAATAATATAGTCAAATTTCTTCAGCAGACAATCTCATTGCTAGTCACTTCCCTTAAACAAATGTGACTTGACAATATAAATGTAATTTTAACTTTAATATAAGTCACTGTATTTTATTTTCCACTTATGGTTTTAGAGAGAAATACGACCATATTCGTAAAACATGTCGACATGTATGGTCATATGTAAGAATGTAAACACATTTTTTGCTGTACATATGAAAATGAACCCCTAATAATTACACACCCTTAATATACACATCGTTCACGGGTGTCAATATTTAAATACACAACATTTAATAATTAGCTAAAAACTTGCTTTAAATGTCTCCATACAAACATGCCAACACCATGTTTATGTTTTAATATCTAAGCTGTAAATAACCTTTATTTTAAATTACAATAACTGAAACGAATTTGGTCCTTTGGGGAATTTGCTCAGGAAAAGGGTTAGTCATTACAGCTATCTGCACAACACTCTTCTTTCGCATCCGGTGGCTTCGCAGATTTACCTCGAGTATCGCAAACGGAAGTACCAGCTCACTTCATTAAACAGTCATCACAGATTCCCTTGTGGCAGCTAGGATTAGCTACCGTTCCCTTTTTCATTATTATTATCTCTTTTCGCATTCCAGAAGGCGTTTGTATCCAGGCTACAGTATCTGCCAATTTGGTTGTGACAGTGTATGACGTAGTTCAACTAAAACTGAAAACCATGCCAAAAGGCATTTGAGCATACGACGACATCAACATCCATAAAAGCCTACTGATATATGGCTAAAATAGATGCCGGATCAGGCCATAGAGAAGATTTAGGTCATTATATAGTTCACCAACATTTATCTGAAAATAGCGCTCGTACATGTAGAAGACAGGTCAAATAGGAGCATAGGTGAGAACATCAGGTCTTATACTGTATAATGAAGCATATTGTAAAATGTGATTTACGTATGTTTAAGCAATATATAAAGTGTAAGAGCAAAACATAGCAGATAAGCTGCATATCCCTGCAGCGACATTTTCATACATGTCGTCTTATCTATTTTTTCCACTAAGGGTTGATTAATCTGAGCATATTTTTCAGTGAATAATGACAACTATAAACAAAAGATGACACATATAAAATCATAAAAATTCAATGTAGTACATTTTTTAAAGTGAGTGGGTTATAAATTTAACTACGTACTGACATCATCTGGAAGGCTCTCTAACACGTCTAAGGATTGAAAGCAATACAAAACTTGCTTAAAAAACTTTTCAGTTGAATTCCATGAAACTTTAATGGAATAGAAGTCCCGCTCAGACACATGACGGGATATAGCTAAAGTCGATGAGTGACAATACCATGTCATGACCATGTCATAACAAGCTGACCCAAAAGGATACCACTATGCAAAAAATACAAGTTTTTGCTTCAAATTTTTAAATTAGTTTTTCTTGCATAGAATTCATTCTTCACTAGTCTAGGGTTTGAACTAATTTCTATAATTTGTAAATGGCCATAAACTGTTATGCAATCTCCGATGCTCATCTTCAAAGGTTTTATTGAGAGAGAAAAACCTGTTCTCCTCAAAAACTCGTTTGTTAATCTGATATTGCTCCACACTAATTCGCAGGTTTTGAGCGAATGCCCATAAAACCCAAAGACCTTAAATAACTAAACCAGTACAGCATAATCCCTCTGTGCATCCACCATTCATTCATGGCATTCCAGACGCACATTCCACATTCATGGATTGGCCACGTGCCTAACGTTAGGGGGTGGCGTGACGTCACCACCGGCGCGCATCCTAATTCGCCGATTATCGATGGATTAAGCGATTGTGTTGCCACTGCACGGATGAACGATGCTTTAGTGCAGTCAACTGCGCACAATGGATGTTTGTTTACTTTTATGAAACGCCGACTCGGAACACATGAACAGACAGGGAGTAAACGCGATAATTGCTCCATCAGCGAAATTGGAAACGAAAAATAATAATCATGGGGAGGGGGAAAATTACCTGTGTATTCGGGCGAATAAAAATGTGATATTTGGTCGGATTCAGATAAACGTATGATTTAGATATAAAAGCTTGGAGGCATTCGGAGCAAAACAATTGCTTTATCAAACACCGATTAGTTTCAGCGACGATGAAATCACATAACCGAACGGGAGGGAAACAGTGCCTCGCTATATGATAAAGTGTCACTCGCACTGACAGTTCCGAAAGTCAGGATGAAATGGTTGTGTCCGAAAATTATGCAGACACCATTATGAACGCGTACGTCAATGACTTTTTAGCTCATATTTTCAAAAAATGAAAACCATTTTTCCCTACAACACAATTGATACAAAGGTTAGGGTTATGTAAATGTCGTAAGGGGCCATCCACCGGAGTAAATTATCGAGATATAGCCATTTACTGACATCGTCAAAATATGGCAACTTTAGATAAAGCCATATATGACTGCAAACAGCAGCAAACAACCATTATTAAATATGGTTACATACTTGGAAGTAAATATTAGATTTTCTGTTAAATACAATCTCTCTTCTCTTAAGCAAATGTAATACATGTACATGCCAGTATTGATAAAATTTTAACTTTAATTTACAGGTAAGGTACTGTAATCATACATGTTTATGCCTACATAGATCCACTTCTGGCCAATTTCTGGTCTAACCAAATATAGAATGTCCGAATATTTATGTCCGTATATGATCCATATTTATCTTTTCCACCCGGATAAGGTTACAAGAGATGAATGTTACCATATCATAAAAGCACGTGTTTTTATCAGACATCATGTAGACATACAGTAAATCTAACAACAAAGATGTAGCAATATAAGGACAATATAACTATGCTCATTAAAAGGCCAGATAAGCCGGGTTTTGGTCTGGTCTCACACTTTCTCCTTACACATTTCGCAAATGTAAGATGGATGTGGTCCCATGCTAGTAATAAGAATAACTCTTCAGGCATCCTGTCACTTGGAAGACAATGTTTTTGGGCGAATGGGATCCGTTAGAAGCTTGCCAAACCTCCGATGCAGACAGACATGCTGTTGTGGCACGTGTGTCTCCAGGAGCTCTGGACAACGCATACCGCATGAATACTAACATGAATAGCAATGGCGTCCCCATCCCCATCAACTACTTCGAGTGGACGACGCCAGAGTGGTCATTTGCCACGACGCCATCGGAGAGGGGTGTAGGGTGGTAGGAAATCCCGTCGCCCTTGTTCCAATATTGACCAAACCATCAGCAAAAGCACGCATTTTTTATCATAGGCTCCTCTGAGAACGCGAGCGAGTGATGCAAATGGCAAAAGCATTAACGGCTTGGTGAACAAGACCGGAATTGACCGTTATTCTGACCGCTAATGGACTTCGGCATGTGTCCACATAATTAAAGGAGCGCAACTACGTACAATTTAAATAACTCGCCATGCCAATTGTAGCTCGTTAACTTTTTATGTCCTCGCGTTAAAACCAACAGAAAAAACAACAGCTAACAGCAGCAGAAGGCGTCAGCAGCCAAATTGGAAAACAAACAAAATACAATTAGTTCAATGAGTAAATCAACAAACTAAAAAAGCGACCTACTTTTTCGCATCATTACTATTTACTAAACACGAAACGATAGAATCAACCTGCATTTATGAGAAATAACGCCACGTCCATTACGGACACACAAAAAATGCCAACCGTGCAAAAAATTACTCCCACATTTTTGCTCCAAATGCTTCTTTTAATTGTTCAATTTATTTTTTACCGTATATGATTAGTCGCCCGCTAGCGTCTGCGTTATTTGTTATAATTTGAAAATTTCCCGTTTATGTATAAAAAAATTGAGAAAATCTTTTTGGCCCAGCCTTAATTAGCAATTTACACGCAAAGCAGTCCAACTGCCTACTCATCAGAGAGCAATCACCGTAAGCATGGATGTCATCAGTGGTTGCCGGATTCAGGGGTACATCAACCGTCACAGAATGTTAAGCATGTTTAAAATAAATGACGTTTTAAATACTGAATTTTTAAAACATTAAATAAAAAATCTGTAATAATGCTTTATCTTACATTTGCATCACAATCAAATTGTCCCTTAGGACTTGAAGTGACGTATTTTATACATTTCGTCAGCAGTGTTTGCCCAGATTTACTGCTTTAAAAAAATTAACAATACAAATAACAAAAATAAACTATACACTCAAATGGTGCCAAGCCATAAGGTCGCAAGTGCATACGGTCGTAATATGCATATGGGAATGGTGCAAGGTCGGGGGATATTGCGTCACGAAAGAAATGCATTTTCAAACAATCATAACTTTAAAGCGTTTCGATTCATTTAAATAATGTAAGGGCATTTTGAAGATCCAAGACCAACGTATCATGCTATTACGGAAGCCATTAAGTTTTTTTTAAAAAACTGCAGGAATGCCAGATGAACCTTGGCCGGTTTTGCAAATAGCAATCCCAAGTGTTTAATCACTGCAAACGCTGATGTTTTTTTACTTGGCGCTTTCTATAATTTCCAACGATTTCTAGATTTCTTGGAATAATCAATAATAAATTAGCAAAGCAAACACAATTAAAGTAGAAGATTCTGTGCTACAACTATTTTTAAAATACACATGTCATTCACTGCGAGCAACAGCGCCATCGCATTTGCCACCCTTCCAGCTGGACCCAAACCTAAAACTTTCTACCAAAGTATTTATCCCAATTTAAACCCAAATATGAAAACATGTTAAAAACGATCCTCTGACGTTTCATAAACATGTTTCGCTAAAACTCAAGGGCCCTAAAGCAAACATGATGCGGTGTGTGGTAATCGCTTTCAGAACGATGACAGATTATGATCAAAATAACAATTAACAAACGACTGAGTCGGCTTACTGGCATTATAGTCCCCACCTAAATATTCTACCATAAACAATTAGCGAAGCAATAAAACGTGCTATAAATGCAAGGCACTATTAGCAAATGCGTGCTGCGCAACCTTTCGATGGATAGTCCTACTTTAAACAAATATTATGGAAAATTACATTTTCTCTCTGAAAGGATGGTTCGTTGTTTGCGCATGTTATTAATATTTTCAAGCTTGCAGTCTTATTTTGAAAAATATGTCTAATATAAATAGCTCCGTTAGTAAACATACATGTATCAAGTTTGCTGGAATCATCAAGCTAGAAGCTCTGACTTTGTTGGTAAATACAGATTTAAACCTGATCCAAAAAAATGCTTCAAATACTTATAACTGCGAAACTTACATGTACTTTTACCTGAAAAGAATTGATTGTCCGCTAGGGTCTTAGGATATGTTTTATAATTTGAAAAATACTTCGTTAATTTGTAATGGAAAAAAATGAAACCTGACAAAATCCGTTATGCGACCGGTGTCTGTTTTTAATTTCTTCAATGATTTTTTCATATTATTTATTTTTTCTTTTATGTGATATTTTTAAATTACAATGCCTATTTTAGATAACATAATTTATGATTAATTAAATACGGAAAAACCAATTCAACTGCAGTAAAATAATGAGTGAGGTTTCCCGCTTATACGGCTGTTTGCAATACTGTTTAACAAGTCTTTGATTCGTATTGCTTTTATTCGGCATCGCTGCCGAAAAGCCCAAACGTTAAGTGAAATGTTAAGTTACCGAATTTCAATTTATACACCTAAAACAACGTAAATTATCCACATTTTTAGTTAAAAAATTACATCTACACGAATTTATTCAGTAATTTTTTTATTATATTGTAATCAAGATTTAATTTGTTTCAATAAAAGTTCTTAATATTAAGATTACAGTCTTTCAAATTGAAATTTGCAGATACCATACAAAAACTACATACACATCAAATTAGTCTTCTCAATTAATATTGATCCTTTAGCTTCCAAAATTTGTGTTGTCAACTTTATTCGGTGTCACGATAGAAAAGAAAGCAGCAGTCATATGACGCAACGTTAAATTTACTAACATTTCATTTGAAATTATTGCACGGTACGCTTCGAGCGTTTTTGCTGTCTAGGCTGAGCATACATGCAAAGTGCCCAAACTAAATGTCAACCATGCAAAAATGTTTACTAGCATCTCAACAGCCTACAGAAATGGGCACAAGAGGTTGCGTTAGAAAATCCATGTTTGTTTCATCTTTTTAATTTGGACATTTTCAAATGATGCAAAATCCGAGTGGGCGACCCATTCTACACAGGAAAAAATAAATACAGACAGCATCGATATTAGGTATTTGAAGCAAAAATGCGTGGGTTGGCCACCGTTACAAAACTCATCGTTCAGCTGAGCGGAGCTCATCAATCGACTTAATCAAAATGAGATTCAGCCGCCATTAATCACAACCGCCATTTGACGATAATGGTCCCAAATCCCGAAAAGGAGATGAAACTCAAATGAAGCTGAAGGCGGTGGTTGCACCAACACAATGCAAATCTCTTCTTTTTTTCTCTACCGTCTAGGCATTTTTTTGATTCTCTTCCAAAAATTTCCCCAGCTTCATCCCACCCATCTCTCGCTGATCAAGGCCTTTATTCGGGATTTTTTAATGGGTTATGGGGGATGAAAGCCCCTCCTAATCTTTAAGAATTGAAAGTAATCAACTTAAGCTGGTTGTCATAAATCTTTTTCCCTGAGCTGTGCTGCTGCATAAATGTCTTTTAATTTCGTGTTATCCCCTGTTCCCAGCCAGCCTCTTTTTCCCCAAAATCTCCTTTGTTTCTTCAGCGGGCTAATTTCTTACGCAGGCTTGATAATGAATACCTTTTGTCGTTTTTCATTTAAATAACGGTGGAAGGTTCTTGGATTATATTCGACGTAATAAAGTGGGGTAGGGGGTAAATATTATCTTCACCCTCACTCGCTACACCGGCTTATAACAGCTTCAACCAATTGATGATAGGCCTGGCACGGCGGAATAAATGCGAATAAAAATAGATGAAAATCCACTTTGGCAAATTTCCAAATTCGCTCAAATCCCGGTGAAAAAAAGAGTATTAAATAAAAAATGCATAAGTGGCAAAGCGCTTAATTAGCAAAAGACGACGACGTTTAATTATCGCGGAAATGTGTGTTCAATATTTGAAATTTAATTCTAGGTTATACTATCACGAGCAATATAAACTTGGTGAAATGTGAAAAAAAATTTTTAAATGTATAAACACATGATTATTGTTGTGTTAAATAAAAAAATAAGTATACAGTGGAAGCTCAATTATCCGAGGTAGTCGGGACCGTGGCTATCTCAGATAATGGAATTCATCGGATTATTAAAAGTATAGTTGAAATAGGTGCAACTGTATTTTATACAGTGAAAGCTTTTTAATACATGTACATATTCCCAATGAATATGAAATATGTAAAAATGGAAAATAGTTCGTTAACAGCTTTTTTTAACCAGTTTTAATCAGATTTTATGGCCTCCGAGCAGCTTAATGATGCCTGTTCAAAGTTCATCTGCTTTATACCTCGGTTTATCAGAATGCTTAGTCGAGGTTGCTTCAACTGGGTTAAGCGGAATATAGGATAACCCGTTCTCGGATAATCGAGCTTTCCTTGTATTTGCACATATTAAAATACATGTAAAAGTTAATGCCTTAGTAAACACATTCCAAATGTGTGCTCTCTGAACTTTCAGCAAGCATTAAGGTGAATAAAAATGAAACAAATTCAAAACGTGTTCCTCCGTATTTAACTGCACGTTTTAAAATATGTGGAAATTCAGAAATATTTAGTTAAGTTTGGTTATTCACTCTTTGTAAAGCTTTTAAAATCAACCTTCAAACGTAATGAATTTTAAATCGATAAATCATTTAAAATGAAACTGATATGGTTGGACTTGCACGGTTATTTTCATATTTGCCTAGTTTCTAGAAAAATATGTATACATTCGTTGTACAATATATAAATAATATATAACATATAATGGTTTAGAATGATACTTAAAAGTTACATAATATAAAAGTCAAGGCCAAGTTTAACACAAAGTTTGCAAGTTCCTATAGAGACCCTTCAGTTTAAGAAAATAATAAAACAAAAACACCCACCATCCAACCACCCAAAACCCTTAAATAAACGAAACATATGAAACGTTTACTGCAAACACTATGTTAAAATACTGACGAAAAGCTCGTCACCTGTTGGCTATCCGAAGAAAATAATTGAGGTCTACCATCTGTTTTCAAGATTTATTTCCATCTCGTCAAAGGTCGAAAGTCGAGGTTCTTTGCTCATACAGACTACATAGGTCGACGCATTAATGTTTCTCCATCTTATCCGCAAAATATTGATTTTCACTTCATCCAAAAATAATTTCCCCCGCTATAATGGCCTTCGTTTCATTGCGAGATAATTTTTAATTCCAAAAATGTCTTAGTTTACATGAATAATTAGGTGGATTGATAAAACTAAGATTAGAGTATAAGACAATAACAGAATCTAATAATAATATGAGTCATTTATGCCTGCTTAATGCCGCATAACACATCAATTGAAGATTTGTTCAGTCGCATTCTAAGCTAAGATTGTTGAAGAGAAAATACCTAAAATTATAAAAACCAAGGTCGATATTTTGATACTTAAATATACACGTATGCTCAAAAAAGAGCATTTTACTGATTCTGCTGAAGCACATTTCGCAGAAGTTGCGTTAAACAGGAAAAGACTGCATTTCGATAGCGAATTCCTAAAACCTGTTCCTAATGCATTTGTCAATAGTGTAATAAATTGTAGCGCTAAATTCAGGATGTAAGTTGTCAGACAGAAAGCCACAGTAAAAAGCACAAAATGCAGCACCAATTTGAGATCTTACAGAATGTTCGCTGAAGCGACGATTTATAAAAAAAAATGCAGATAAAGAACAAAAAAGGAATTAAGCGAAAATGTCAAATACAGACCTAGCAGATTGTCAACATTTGTTTTAGACACCAAATTTGCGTTTAATGGAAGATTAATTTACATGCAGTTGTTTTTTTAATTGTCGACTGATCTAAAACTGAAACCGAAATTACTCCGTAATGATGCAGTACAAATTAAATAATGTATTTAAATAAAGTGTATACAGTTATTTTTCACTACTTATTTGCAATGCACTCATTTTTGTTATAAACTATAAATCAGGATATCAAAATATGTTAATTAAATACCCAAAATATGCTTTTATTCAAACCAATGAATGTATTTTTAAAAAAATTGATAGGTTCATAATTTGTTTTACTTCAACAATATTTACGGCATAAGGGATTTGGATCATGAAAATGAGTTGAAAAGGAAGATTAAGCAATGTCCTGTGTTAGTGATATGAAGGGGTTGGAACCCAGAGCTTTAGCATTGGTCTTCACTGGGGTGCCAATAATTGTTTGATGGGAACAGTGGAAATGAAAAAATGAATTCTCAAAATAGTTTTTAAAAAGTTAATCGGTGAACCCGTTCTTTAGGTCAATATATTATAAGATACTTTCACTGAAAATAACATTTTATGAAGATTTTCGTGATTACTTGGTATATTTTAATTGACGAAATAACTTGGTAAACGATCCATAATAAACTGAAACTGATTACAAAACAATTTATATACATTAATTCCTCATCTACAATTCATTCACTATGGTTTTAGAGATATTTTATTGTCTAACATCCATGTAACGTTGAATCGGAAGGCAGAAAAGATTTTTGTTTCTTAAAACGAAATATCTTTTAAAATCTCCATAAAGACATTTTCTGCATACTTACATTAGTTATAACAACTTCTGTACATTTATTGCATTATTCACAACCTCACAAAGCAGGACGACCAGCATGAGCGGCGCACGTCTAAACCGCAATTTCGCGATTATTGCTTAAAAAAGCTTCCAACTAGAGGACAAAAATAGCAAGAAATATTGGGCGCAAACACAATTTCCAAAATTCACCGGGGAATACCTGCACGAAACCATTTGTAACCATGCGTCAACGCAAATTTGCGAATGAAACCACGAAGATGATTCTGAGACAGAAGAGGAGGGTGAGGGAGTTGTCAAAGGGGTGCTGGAGACAATGTCAATTTAATAATAAGACGCAATTGCACAGCAGCCCAGTAAAAACTGTGGTCGCTCCGGATTCATTTACAAAACTTTAAACGATTTTTGAAAAGCCTGCACGCTCTGGGAATAGCTTTTCTCCCATGAAAACAAAGCAGCAAAAACGTAGCTAATTAACGTCAGTCAGGACGTAAACATACCAGCTAGTCGTAAAATTAAGTCGAAACACGACGCTGACGTACGGAATTGGGTAGCTCCTCTTGGGACCCTCAAATTCAAAATGAAAATCCACTGAGCTGCATAATGAAGAAATTTGTGCGCAGAACGAGCATAACTTACTGCATATTTAAACATTTTGGTGTTATATCTGAGGAAAAAAATATTAGCTGAGATTCAAGTGGAAGAAATCGTTGTCTATAAACCGCTGTTTTAAAAAGACTCATTAATGATAACCTGTGCACCGTCTATATCCACTTCTCCATGAAATTTATGTTGCACATGTTATGCTGTACTGTTACTTATTATCATAAATGATATTATGACAATCAAAAAATATAAAATACAAATAACAACCCGCATTTCATCCCAGATGAAAAAGTTGAATATGCGATATACTGCACATATACATGTATATCTCATAACTGACCATCTCTGAGACATACATGCATATATACATATTACATTTATTGACATAGTCATACCAGTAAATTGAAACTTTAGATAAAAGCCATTGATACATGACCATCTACATGTTATTTGATAAAGACACATGAAAAATATTATATACTTATATTATTTCATTCAATATGTAATTTTATAGCCGAAAACAAGGCAGCATTGAAAGATTAACTAACTTTACTTGCATCATTTTGTACATAAACATTGCCTTGGGAATTGTTTTACATAAGATTAAAATTGTCAGTTGTGATGAAAATGTGATCTAACGTGTATATTTTGTCTATTATATTGTTATTTTAAATTTTCTTGTAAATTAAATCTCATTTCTGTTTGCTTTCCTTAAGCAAACTTAATACAGGACATCAGATGTTACATTTACCATTTGAGGACATATCGCACACGTATTTCAACAATAATACAATTCAAAAAATGCCAATTTCCGGTTCAAGGTGGTACCACATCAAGTAAAATGTCCTGTCTATTTCAAAAATAACACCCCGTAGGTTTTGCAGGATTCGTAGATTTATCACTTCTGAAATAATGGGACTGCACGAGAAAACGATTTAAAAAATTGCTTCTCCTGTAAATAGCAATTTTTCGAGTACAGTCACTGCCGAAATATTTGTGTGATAAAGACGTACGCAGTACATGACCATATCTAAACATGTGAATGTTGACCTATATGGTAATCCACAAGAATGTAAAAACAGGAATATGAATGAACATACATGTAGAACGTACATGGCTCATATTTACTTTTTCCACCCAGGATATCACATAAAAATGTTCCGTTTTTGTATTTAAATTAAAAACGGATGTCCAAAATGAACCTTCCGAAGTTGGGTTTAAGAGTAGCGGATGACCAAATCTAAACAGGTAATAGTGAATTTCAACCTGGCTTACAGTCACCAAAAAAAACCGCATATAAGAAAATAAAAACAACTTTTCTCAAAGCAACACAATCTACACGCTGATCCCAAACGTGCATTTCATCGCCTCAATCGATACACATCAACTTTATCAAACGCAAGCCCGCGACTCGCACGCAGCAATCTTTCATCGCTTGTTTTATAGAAGTTGTGAATGTGTAACGGATTGCATTTTTGCCCCTCCATTAGGATAAATGGTGCGGCCATCACCATACATCACCGAGCAGCACCCCTCCCAGCCGCCATCTTGAGCCACCGCTGCACCCACACACGTTAAGTGACTCTTAACTCGCGTGATTACGTAATGAGATCTGCGCCAATAAAACGCCTCTGCTTTACAACGGAGCCTCGCGTGACGAGCGACTATATCACGAGTAGTCATCAGGTTGTTTACGATTACATCAACTTGTATCAAAGGCAATAAATTCCACGTATCTCTCGTTTACACCGGCTATTCCTGCTGATTGGCAAGTTTGTTTCTACAAAAAAGTACGCCTTAAAACTCGCCTTTCATGCATGATTCACGATCGGGAACCGGAAGCAGAACAGCGTGTATTAAAAAGATGAGGTTGTTGTCATGACAGTGCGCTACCAGGTGCTGACGTCGTGAAAATGTGGCATTTGCTAACAACGGCTCTTTCGTGCTTAACCATTATTTAGCTTAATACGTTGTAGGGACCATTCCTCACCTGCTACATGCATAGTGGTGAGAAATTAATAGGGACAACCCTAGGCCTCGTGGAGTTCAAATTGACTGTGCTACCAATATAACGTAATGTTAAGGTGAAACATGTACGTAGTACAGGTACCGTGCGCATGTGGGGTTTTGGGGGTGACATAACCTTCTTTCTCCAGGAAAGCTGATTTTTTTGGCCCTTGATATGTTGGGTCTTGGCATTTTTCATATCTCGACTACGGTTGTTCAGAGGGGTATGTGTTAGTGATAATCACAATTTCCTTTCCTGAAAAGTTGATTTTTTGCCATTAATACGGTTAAGATTTTGGGGATAATCACATTTTTTTTGACAAACGCATACACCAGTTAAGACTCGATCCTATGCATATGGATCGACTAGGGTTTGATTTGTGACACTTATGTCAGATAAATGTGGTGACATGCGCAGACGATAAAAGTCAGATGACACAATGACTAGTGAAAACTTGCCTTTTCTCTGTCGCGGCATGTACATTGTAGACCGAAGCATGACGGTGAATCTATACGTTTAGCATGTTAATTTTTCAGGGTTTGAAATGTTAGGGCATTGAATTGAATTAAGAAAAAACAGAAGCAATATGAGTCCAGATCAGCTTTAAACCTCTCCCTACTCTTTATTTACGGTTCTAATCCCTCACAGTTACACCCCTTTCGTCTCAGCCAGGATCAATACATACAAATGTCCAAATCTCGCTTCCGCACGAAATAATATCCTGCAACCTGTCACGGTTTTTGATTTTTCGTCTTTCCAATCCTTTCTGCATCCCCCCTTCCCACCAACAACCATTTCCTTCCTTTACCGTAAACGTCGACTCAGCGCATGAAAAAAGA
>JAQIXS010001329.1:0-31281 GCA_034700785.1 Rossiulus vilnensis | reverse complement strand
TTTGGAAAGTAGATGGACAAATTAATGGGGCTGCATGTAGACTACTGGTCTATGTACATTCGTAATTAGACATCACGCCTAACTGAATCTGACTCAAAGGGCATTTCCGGGGTGTGTGTGTCTTATTTTCTGGCTCATTTTACTGTGCACCATGGTCCAGCCCTCCCTAAACAAGACCCTCGACCTAGATGAGGGTTATGCGGAGTGGGTAATTGGAAAAATTATTGACAATTAATCTATCATTGGCTGGCAAAGTCTGGGGTTCAGACCCCAGTGTTTTCCCCTTCCGTTTTGGTATCAGTCCATTACGGCTCTTGCATACCTGTCAGAAACTTGATGGATTGGTCCACTCTTGGCCCCAACCTCACGATAAAACGGTCCTGCTCACGCATTAATTTTGATAAGCATGCCAGTGTTTAACCCTTGGGTTTTTGGCATTTTTTTTTCTTCAGCCACCCCCTCCCTCCTCCAGGCGTTTATGAACGAAACCTGAAGCACAGAGGTTCCCCAGTCCACGCTCTTGGGGCAAAGGTGTTTCGACTTGTTTGGTTCGTTAACTGCGAGCAAACATGGAGGGCTTTTGTGTCGGAGAGACAGACCACTTGACACACTTGTAAATGATACACTGCTTTGACACGTAATCCTCAATGTCGTTGGACAACCTTGGTGGCAGTGAAAGACCTCCGACTATCACCGCTTAATTGATTCTCTCTCCTCGGCTTGTGTGTGAATAGGAAATTTATTTGCACATCTGATACACCTTCCATGTTTCTTTATTTACCTGACACTCATTTTCCTCTCTGTTTTTTTTTTCTTCCTTGCTTGTTTCTGATGCTGCAGGTTAGTGCTTGGCTGAGCAACTCTGGTTGGCATTGACGGTGGTGGGAAAAGGGCGAAAAAGTAGTTTTAAGAGGGAGTCGTTGGGCATTAGGAGTTGGTCGTAAAACGTGGTCAGGTGCACCTAGCAATTGGGTGAGAGTGGTTTTTCGAGGGGGTAAAGGTGCAACATTCGAGCGTTTGACAAACCGACGGTAATGGCGTGGGTACACATTACCACCTTGGATGGATGCCCCCACCTCCTAATTATTATCAGTACCTCTCGGCTTCTTGCGTGCCTATCTGCCTCACATCTGCAAAACTCAAATTCTCAGACTTGAAAACGTTCTTAGTGGCATTTAGCTTCTGGGAGGATTAACACCCCGCTTAATAGCGTTATTAGGACTTCTGTGGGCGGTGCTGAACATAGCAGTCGGTGCATTTCACGCTAATGTCTCACTATGCGGCCTAGATAAGATCCTGGGAAGTTGGCTGTGCATTATAACGAAATGCTGTATAGCGAAGCATGTTTCCAGGTCTCATTAAAAATGATAATTATAATATTACATTACCTGGTTCTATAAAAAGTTTAAAAAAAATTAAAAAGCAAAAAAATTACTTATAAAACCAAATATTTGAATGGTCTGAAGGCACCCATGACACCATTGCTCAGCTCTCAAATGACAAGTTCACTTTAATCCAGCAGAAATGTTATCAAGTTTGAGTTGCTCATCCCTATGGAACAGGGTGTTGAGGGTTAGCGCATTGGTGCTACAAATTGGGAACAAGTGGCAGAAGAATTTGATTCATGTCTGGCCATCGATCTCGATCTGATACCATGTCTTGGCGTTATTGCACAGGGTGGAGGTTTCTGTTTTCACGTTCATAATCTTGAACGAGGAAAGTTCTGTAACGTAACAGAAACAAGTGTCATCACTCTGAATGAGGATGTTTGGCAATCTGACAATTAGTAGCCTATCACCTGGAACAACCTTTCAATAATATTGTCTTGTTGAGTGAGTTGAGTTTGGCTGGCCGTTGACTGTTACGGCCAAAACGGATTGCGAACGGCCATTCATAACATGTCTGAAATACAAGAGACAAAAGATAATTATTGGGTGCTCTTTGTGCTTATTCTTCTCTTTGTCATGTCCAGGTTTATTGTCCTGCATTTTCTGCCAGCGAATTTTAGCTCACATTGCTCCTCCTTTTCTATCTGGTTTGGTATATTCGTGTCCAACTTCTGTACTGTATCTTAATCGATAAGAGAATGTTAAGCCAATTGTTTTGTTTTTTTTGCCTCTGTCATTAGTTAAATTTAAATAATACTTAATTAAGGCCAACTCTGGCAGAAAGTTCAATATGTGATTCTCTACTAGGTTTAGTACTCCAAAAAAGACTTTAATAGTGATATCACTATAACCATTATCATCAGTAGTATGAGAAATCACCATATGTATGTGCATGCATATTCAAATGCATGTTAATAGTGATATCAGTATGGAATCATACTGATACTGGTTTTTGAGACTACTATCAGTATTCTAGTTTTTTTGGAGTACTAATATCAGTATATTTAGTGATAGCACCAAATATTTTTTACTAATATCACCACATATCAGTATACTTTTCATATGGTTATACACTCCACATCAAATGAAAATAAGGATTGGCCATAGCGTAACTCTAAATATAAATGTATCTTCGCCCCCCTTTAATGTATTCATATTTGTGTCAGGGTATTTACAGCTTCATGGGATCCCACTCGTTATTAGATGACTTTGATGACATAAGTCTGGTAGGAAGTAAATTGATAGTGCGCTTCTTAATTGAGGTAAATAACGGTGCTGAAAACGAAATGGAAACCTTCTTCTTTTAGATTTGCTAAAATACTGTTTTATTTTATTGCCGGCGTGCAATTATTATATTGCATTTCAGAGAGCTCTACGTAATTACTCGTAATTAGCGTCCAAGTTTAGTCCAATCATCCGTTATTAACAGTTTTGAAAATAAATAATGCGACTATACGTTAATCTAATTGGTACATGTAATCCAGGAAATGTAATTATTTTATTGGTCGTATATTCTTAAAACACGTCTGGCGTTTGTTGCAAATTTTTTTTAGCGCTTTACCGATAAGACGTTTCTAATCAAGAAATATGGCAACGTGCCATCTTCAATGACCGTTATTTTAAATAACTACCAATTATATTAATTGAAGGCTGCATCGTTCGTGAAATTATATCGCGAGTGGAGAATAAGTCCAGTGGTGAGATGTACTGGTCAACATTTTTAATTCGCACGCATTGTTTGTTTTTTCTACTTTTATTTTTTGCGAAATAATACCAAAATAAGGATAAATTTATATATTTTTTCCCCTTTCATTAAAATTTGTTAGTTTCGTTGATGGTACTAATAAATAAATGAAGTTAGTCATGCCTGCATTGTTATTTGAGTAACTTTTAAATCCTTCGGTGGTTCGGAAGGGAAACTTCATTTCCCGAACTCTTTAATCAGCTCTTTGATTTTTTTAAAATACTTTTTATCATATCGTGCGTGTAAAAAAATATATACATATATAAAAACCCCGAATGATAATCTTAAATTCAAAAGAAATCAAGGAATTGAAGCTTCCTTGAACAGATGCTGTTGTCAGACACGTTCACGTAGCCTAATGAAAGTTCATCAGCTTATGTTTTTTTTTGTTTCCCTTTCACTACGGGAAATTGTCATGCGTGAATATCTCTGATGTCATTCGGCTATTAAATTACTTAAGACGGTGAGCGCATTTACCGAGAATTTTTTTCATGAATTTTTTTTCTCCTCCATCTTTTTGTGAAACCCAATCTGGTAGTTTGACGTTGAGACAAAAGCGCTCAACATGAACGTAGCTCGTAGTTGACTGACCTGAAATTTGGTTCAGCTAAACAATTCACATATGTACTGTATATTTAAAAAATTAAACTATTGTCATCTGGCATTTTTACCCGAAATTTTTTTTTTTGGGCCCTTTCAGTATTCCTGGAAACCTTTTTCTTTTTCAGAAAAGTAAAATGTCATTTTCACCATTTCAAATAAATTACTAAAATAAAAGACATTCTGGGGATCTTATTCCCACGACCGTACTTCTCAAGCGGAATTTCGTTTTATATCGCTCATGAGAAATGCTTTTCATTCGTCTTAAGCAGTCGGAAATTATTTAATCGCTGAATTATTAATTCGTTTTATCGTCAACTCCTGTATGCAAAAACTCGAGTCTGTTCACTTTAATCTATTAATGAACTCATGAATTTAATATCAGCGATGAAAAGCGATTCGCTTAAGGAAGAAGTTGGGATATTTATATGTTGAGGAACTTTATATTTTAATCCTATTTTCTGCATCATGTTGCTAAACTTATGTCCTAGCTTCAATGATTACGTACAACATGTAAAACACCGAATGTTGATCTAAAACTTCAGTGCACCAAATATCTCAATTCTCAATGCTGTCTTAGGTGGTTTTTGATAGTTCCTTCAATCTCTCATCATGAAATCTGATGACCAATTTTTGGCAAGTGTTTCCATTGCCGAAGCAACTACATGTATCAGCCCACTGCAAATATTTTGAACACTGCTCTTTATTTTTATCTGACATTAATTGGTTAATGAAAGTGCTGTAATGGGGCAACTCTGGAACTGTTTATGACATCAGACCCCTCCGCTGCTGTACGTGGTGTTTTCTTTCCGCCTTAATTAATTGCCAATCTGGGTTATTTGCATTTACACGTCACAGTATGAAACTGGGGAGGCTCTTCACACCATCTGTTTCTTGTCCTCTTGATTATGCTGTTTGATTTTGTCGTCGGAAGGATTCTGAAGGGTTTTTTTTTTCCGTTGAAATATCAATCCAAGTCTGGTTTCATACAATCATTTGTTTGCCTTGGCGATGGGGAATACACGCCACTCTGTGGCCATAACTATATCTCCTCATTGAAAGAGTTATCAAAACTATCTTCTACTTAAATAATTAAACTACGATTGTCTTCAACAAACAGGCGGCGTCTTTCAAACGTAATCCGGTTGAGAAAATCACGAACGTTTTATTATGAATTAAGCGCATTAAAGCTATTAAAAAGATTTCTTAATGTTAAATCTAAACTTTTTCTTCCCCATCACTGAATTACGTTTAGCTTAAAATTGACTTATATTTATAGTATTGACTATCCAAGTGTCATTATTTCGTGACACAAGCTGCACCTATCTCTCTGACTTGATAATATGAAGGTTGTCCACCAGTTTCCCAATCGTTTTTTTTAAAACTCTTGTGGTGATATATTTATTATTTTTTCCAGTTGTACTTTTGGACACGACGCAGGAATCGAAGTTAGAATGGACACGATACCCTTTTGGACCTCAAGCACCAACCCCAGGGGTAAGTTTTTTCTCTCATATATATTTTCAATGATATTTTAAGCGTGTTGTAGTCTGGGTCTATAACAGAGACATCGGCGTTTGAGAGGCAGATTGGACTAAAAATAATCAAATTCCGAACAGCTAAAATATGCATAATTTATTAGCATAATTCGCTTAACGATTTTGTAACATGCTGTTTTATGTAGTCAGCCTTCTGACATTAGCGACAGAAATTGATTTATAAGGACGTACATTGCATTTAATTATCAGGTATAATAATGATGACCCTGAAATATCTCACTAAAAAGCAATTCGTTTAAGTTACGAACAAAATAACGGGAATGCAAATCTCAAAATGTTTACCCAGAAATTGTGCAAGTTGGAGATATCCAATAACATATTCATCACAACTAACCGAACTAACCAAGTTGGTTCACCTCTAAGGTCCATCCATCCACTGCACATTTTTCACTTTTTTTCCCGTATGAATGAAAAACAAAGATTTGAAGGAACCCAGACGACGACAACAACAACAACATTCCAACGACACCATGAGTTGAAATTTTATCTTACGAAGAATGTTTTTTTTCTCTTCTTCTTTTGCTGAATCCTACTATCTTTTTGCACAAAACCGAAATTTAAATACTTTTTTTTTGTCCCGCTGAACACGTGTTTAGTCCAGGTGTACTTTCAGGTGAGCTGAAATTTGAAAGAATTTCTCGAAAAATACGTCGCGCTGTTAAAAGATTTAAAACAACTACCTGAATACGCCTGGGAGTAAACCGGATTTGAGCAAATAAATATACCAGAAGTTTTATTCTCGAAATCTTCCACGGTATTTCCTGAATGAGCTTACACACGCAGTTAGTTTCAATTAAATGCTGCTTTAGTATTTCAGCATAAATTTAACTTTTTTTAAAACCCCTTTAAAGCCGGTGGTTTTGCCTTCTAGGCAAGCTTGGAAATTTCACTCGAAAATATGCTTGGTTTTTTAGCGTCGAGTTTTCCAGAGTTAAAATTAAACTTCGTGATGTGTGTGGTCCAAATGCTCAAATCGAAGTTCATATTTTTTAAATTTTGGATTGTTGTTTTTAAGCCGACTTCTACCGTCTTGGTATCAAGCGACTAGCAATCTTTATTTTTAATTTTTTGTTTTTTGAATCTAAAAAAAAGTTGCTGATCATGTTGTAATCGTGCGTTTTACGTCCAGTTTGAACCCCCCCCCCCTTCCCTAATTTGGTTAGTTTAACTGGTAGACCCACATCTGTGAGATGTCAGAACTTCCTCCTGACAGCCATTTTTCAGTCATTTATACTCATATCCGTTTCGTGTAATCCGAATCCTGAATCCTTTCGCCGGGATTGTGAACGTCCCTGCTTCAATTTGTTTTTCCACCCCACTCCAAAAAAACATCTGAAAATGGTGTCTGTGCAACCGACGATGGACAGCCACCAAGGTTCATCCTCCTCCATCTCTCAAGAAAAGGGACCTTGCGAAATTTCTAAGGTTACCAATTTTAATGTATTTCCTCTCCTTTCGGTTTGGCCACCGGGTTGTCAAACTTTGTGCATTTAATTGGCACCGATGATATCGAGGGACTTGTTTCTTTTTCGTGGGCTTCTGAAGCCCTAGTCTTGGGGGTCAGTCCTAGCTTAGTGAGGGGTCACTTAATGACATCCTAACTCGGTGCACTCGTCCTTGTTGACGGAGCAAGCGTGCAAATCGATCATCTCGCACATAGATGATAACCATTGATGGACATTTGTTAGATAGCGGTGATATACGCTGACAGGTGAGAGGACATCACAAAGGACAGCTGATTTCATCAACTGTTTTGTGACGAAATCCATCCTCGATCGGGTTTGGACGTTATCAACTTATCAACTTTTAATTCTCTTAGACGATTGACATGGCTGAGCAATACGTTTCTGTACCATGGACAGCCCACAATATAAATAAACAGAAAAATAAACATTTTTTTTTTCATTTTTTTTGTCTAATGATTAAGTTTTCAGGGTGCCCCACACAACTTGGAAAACAGGGATATGTGAGGTAATTAAAAACCTAGGGGGGAAATCAGGGTACATGAAGGGAATTTTAGCCGTTTTCAGGGTGCTAAAAGACCATGAACTAATTATGAAGAAACTGATAACAAAAAGAAGTGGATGGATTGTTTTAAAATTTGTTCAAAATTTAGCAAATGCATTCACCAATAAAAGCATTCAGGGAAATTTCTGGGACCATGACCAGGAATTCAGAGAAAGGATAATTTGTCAAATCGTGGTCAACCTAATTTTGTAGAAATTAAGGGTAAGCTGGACGATGATTTCACAGAGGAATACAAAGACAATCGTGTATTGAGAACTAACTGAACTAATACAAGATTTTTGAGTTTTTGATTAATAAAACGACAGAACTTTTAAAATACATTTAATAATTATGGTTTCGTATGAGTTTAATTTATTTTAAAAAAAAATTCACAGACCAGCGTGGCAATGTGTTGTTTTCTGGTAAGTTGAAGATAACAATGCTTCAACTAGTAGGCCTAATGAGATTTCGTTTTTCCAGTTATTGTCGTGGGAAATGTAAATATGGGGTTGCAATTTTAAATATTCTTGCGTTTGGTATGCACGATGCGACTTATATTTTTTCCAATCAGCGTGTTTTTTTACCTGTTTTCGTGGCTGCATCCAAATTGGTTTCGGGAGGCTTAACAGCACCCGTGTCCTATAAAAGCGAATTATTGCCATTATTAATCGTATCGTTTGCTTTGGGAAGAAGAAAAAAACCCCATCGTTGCCAGCGTGTGTTGCATATTGCCTCGCAGTCAGGGAATTGAAAATATATCCATGGGTGTCATTGTAGAATCATGATTGCTTTTCGTATAAAGCCATAACCCTCGTTTTCTAAAATGCAAGAATAGGAAAATGTATTTTCTTTATTGTCTCTCCCCCCAGTGAATGTAACTGTTATGAGGTCATAAATTTGAGAACGTCTCGGTTATTACCGGCGTTTTCTGATCTATCATAAGGGATTATGCTGTAAAAAAATCCTATTTAAAACAATAGCATTCGTCTCCACAAAGATAGGAAGATGGCGTGGACTGTTGTGATATCAGGCTTATCTAAGTGGACATGGCCGCAGTAATTAAAAGTAATGTCGTGAATGGACACCAGCTATCAGGGGGATAATGATCCATCAGAGGTCAAACCCTTCAAAAAAATAAATGAATAAAAAGGAAGTACTTTTTCCGTGAAATTTCTCCCGTTTCTAAACCGGAAAATCGAAATTCCATTGTGATATCTTTTTTTGTGATTGCATAGCTATGACATCATCCTGCATTTGGTGCATTTAGTCTAAATAACGTTCCCTAAAAAAAATTAAATGATTCAACAAATTTCGAATGTCATTTTATTTTAAAAAAACTTCATTATATATTAGAGATTCAAAAAAAATGCATGGGCCTATATTTTTTTTGTTGAAATTTTTTGGAAAAAAAAATATTTCTCGACAATTTTTGAATAATTGAATTTCTTGTGGGAATGTTATTTAAGAATTTAAATTATTTTATCTCCCAAAACTATTTGAATTTCTCTTCGAATTTCGTTCGCGTCTATGCAATTAGTCTTTTTAAATCTTTAACCGAAGACAAAATGAAAATGGCATGCGTGGGCAGGAAATTAAACCGTAATTGCTTTCCCATAAATACGGGTCGATTGCGAGAATATTTTATTCCAAGATGCATTGACAATTTTAAAATTCATTCTGAAATGCATACTGCAGTACATTTCTTTTCAGTATGTTTGTTGTTGCGAACTTAATGCCAAGCATCTGATGATGAAATCTCAGAATTTTGCGAGGGTCTCATGATCGGCCATGGTAAATCTGAATTTTTTCCCCCCAAGAGTCAAAGAAAGCCAAAACCACGATGACATCTTGTTTACACCGAATTCCATTGAGCAGTTCTGGCAGCATTTAGGAATTGATGGATGGCACCGTCAAGACCAGAGTCATCATTTCTGATGATGCATCATTTGCCGTTGTTGAATGGCTCCTGTTTGCATTACGAGTGCAATTTCATTAACAAAGATATTACTCTGGCCATTTTCTCTGATTCTGACGACGATGCAGCAGCCATTAGGCATCGCAGTCAGGGGGGAAGCGGATGCCCTGTCCCTTCTAATGACTGCATTAACGATGGACTCTTAAATGCTAATCGATGCTCTAATCTAGTCTTTTTAGCTTCATGCTGCTAGGACTACTCAGCTTTTTGTTAGTGGACGCCATGGTGCTGCTTGTTAGAGGGCAGTGTCAAAGTGTAATGGGTTGCTTCCGATGAAAACTAACAAAAAAAATATACATGCCAGGCAGATCCGTTGAAACTGCTGGATCTGGATAGTTCCACGTTAACAACCAGAAGTGGACGTTTATATGGATAAAAGCCTTGCACAGCTCGTTGGATATATCTCGATATTTACCGCATGGCACTTCTTCCTGAATGGCACTGGTTGTGCAACATCTCTGCCGTTATCGATTTCTTTATGGCATTAATTAAAAGTCTGCCCAGAGGGCGTTTATTCCCCAACACGCCTGCACAAGGCGCTATATGAATTTGGTACACACAACACGATAACATATACCCTTCCTTACACAGACGACAGATGATTATAATTTGTATGGCAGCGTATTTCTTGCGGCGCTGGAATCTTCCTCCTCGCATTCCTCCATCCAGTTTCGACTTCATCTTTTAATTCAATGCATAATGGATACATATTTTATGGGTCGGCAATCAAAAGCAACCGGTAAAGTGGGCTCGGAGATAAAAAAGAAGAGCAAGAAAAAAAAGAGTACCGAATAGGAAAAGCCAAATGATTTCCTTTCTTGGAAAAAAAAAGAAAGAAAAAAAAGAAGAAAAGATTATCCTTATGTAATTAAAAGGTGCATGGGATTATTCAATTGGCGATGATAATGACGATGGTGATAAAGATTGCTTTTGAACAGTCTGAGAGAAAAAATCCACCGATGCAATAATGAATTACATATTGTCACGCTATCGGGGGGATAAAAGTGTTCAAGGAGAAACTTAAGAAGGTATTACAGCCAAAGGTGAATTAAGCCAAGTTAATTTGTAGCTTTTTCACACGAATGGGTTTTAGAAGAGCAGATGCATTGCGGGTGAATATTAATAGTGAATTCGTGGACATTGTTTCATGGAATGAATCCAGCTTTCGGTCTCCTTTGTAAGCCTCAGTCCATGGATGTCCTTCTTTCTTCAATTGTTATAACGATAGGTTTAAAGGATTCAATTAATATTTCAGAAAAAATGTTCTATAAAAGAGAAAACAATAGACTTAGCTAAAACCAATCGTAGGTATTCTGCTTATAGATTATGCTTTCCAGCATAGAGAAAGCTACTCCGATGCCGGGCGATGGCAAATGAGTCATGGGACAGGAAAGAGTAATCGCACAAAAGCCTCTCGCATTCTATTGGCCCATTTGAATTCCCAGTCTATTATTTTTAAACGGAATACAGCCGTGAAGTTCTTGGTGTGTTTGCACATAATTCGCCCGAATAACTCTGCGGTTGTAGTTTCATTTTTTTTTGTAAAGTTGATGTGAACAGTGTAACCCACATTGAAAGGGGATAATTTCTCCAAGCACCCTTCGTGTGAGCTTCATTGTTACCATTTAAGTTTTCAACTACAATTATCCGGATTTTCTCATGAAATCTCTCATCAACACAAATGTAAATAAAACTAAACTGGATATTATTTATGCATTTTATGCCTCGTACAAAGGACTCGTATTTCATTGCTATGGTGAGCTTGATCTCAAAGTATAAAAAGTCATTTCCCATTTAAATAAAATGGGACAAAAGCACATTGTTCGTGCGCAAGAAACTGTGATCTTAATGCACGACATGATACTTTTATTTTTTCTTTCTTCATTTTTTTTGTCGTTGTTTTGTTGTTGCTGTTGAAAATGAGTTCCATTTCATTAATTTCTGTTCACTGCTGGAGATACAGTGGGATATTGTGTTGTCCTCTCGTTTTCCACTCAATGCTTCAGAGGTTTTCGTGGGAGATACTAATTTTCGCGACTGCTTCGTTCACTTCGGAATTGGCACGCACATCTGAAATGTAACCATTTAGCCTAGTAATTTGCTAAATTAACATTTTTCTTCTTCTGTTTGCCTGCGAGAATGAATAATAAATGACATTTCTTATGAGATAGGATCGCCCATCGGTTATGTGTCAAGAGCCTGAAAGTAAACTGTGTCTTGCTGCACGTCAGGATCTGGCCTTTTGCAAAATCAATAGTTTTATTGCAGGAAGTACTGCCCTGGTGGAAAAATCAGTAAATATATATGTATTACAAGATATATATATTACACACATATTACAAGAAGTATATATATATATATATATATATAAATTGAGGATGGTTAATATATATATATATACTTCTTGTTTACTAATATCACCACATATCAGCATATTTGTACTATATATATATAAATTGAGGATGGTTAATATATATATATATATTAGTACAAATATGCTGATATGTGGTGATATTAGTAAACACGTTAGTGATATCAGTAGTCCTAAAAACCACTATATATACAGTTTCCAATAGACTTCAGATGCAGCCAAGAGTTTTGTTTTTTCTTTTACTACGTTTCGACCTTTACATGTAGGCTATATCTTCCTTAATTTTATTCTAAATCATTACAAAATAGACATACCAAAAGATAACCGTGATATGAGACGCTCAGTATTTTACAAAATAACAGTACATTTGCAATGTGTTCTACGACTAATTAACTACTTTACACGTACATGTAGGCCTACTTAAATGACAATTTTAACCATCCTGAAATGATTTATTGGAATACCTCCAGCCATACGATTAACCGGATACGATTTGACTAATGCTATAGTGATATCACCATCTTTCACCAGTGTTCAGAAACTGCACATGTAATTTCTTCTATTTTTTATTTTCTTTACTGGTTCAAGACTTTAAGGTTTTTTTTCTTACCATCGCTAAATCCTCAGTTAAATAAGCGTCCAACCCTCGAATAAAATGAGGAAAATCAGTTTCTTTTGTGATGAGGCTAAGGGGGAGAAGTCATCGGGGTGCATCCCATTCAGAATTGGTTTCACCCCCTTTTTTTTTTCTCTCCATGATACTCCTCAATTGTGATATTGACCTGCCGATCCAGCTCCACCCTCGGTTACCTTTTTTGAATTACTTCATTATTGTAATGGGGGCGCATTTGTTTCCTGCGCTCGTTAAACGTGGCCTCTTCCGCTCTTCAGGCTCTCAGCTTTTCGGATCATCTTCAACACGTTTCAACATCTCCCTCTTTCCGTATAAAACCCTCCACGATTCGCCTCATATACTCCGTGATTCATGGGATATTGCTTAATTATTATGTGAAGTACTCCTACTTGCCTTAATGTGGCCCTTAAGAGGTCCAAAAAGTCCTTCGACATTGGAATGAAGGCGGACATCCTTCCTTGGCCTTATGAGCCGCAATGCGTCAGTATTGTTTTTATTTAAAATCCAGAGGCTTTTATCTCACTGTTAAAATCGCGATAACGCAAAACGGACCAGAAATATTATTTTATGGGAAATATCACAGCGTGACCTCATTGGTCAGAAAGCCCTACCCAAAGCAGCTGAGGAAGAAACTGAAATTTAAGGCTTACTTCTTAGTGAAATATTCCCCACTGACCTGGAAAAGTCAGGGGAATTTCAATCCATATTGTAAAGAAATGCATTTAAACTGAAATGTCCATGCTCAAATTTTATTTATTACATTGTTTAATGTATTACCGAATGCATTTCGAATTGAAATATTGTCTCAATCTACATGTAGATGCATTTCTTTTCTGCGTGGGTAGCCCTGAGTTTATTTTGCTGTTTTCGGAGCAAACACTCAAGTTTTGAAAGTTGTGAAGTTAATTATAATTCTTTCTTGTCGAAATGCCCCAACTTGAAAGTGGGTTTTCAATAATTAAAAATGTGCTTGCTGAGAATTTTCAATTCAGTACCCTACTACCCCGATGTCATGGAAGCAATCCAGAACGATATAATTGTTTTGAAAAAGAGTATTTAACGTTTTTAACCTTTCAAATAACAAAAATATCACTAATTCTCAAATTGTTTCCATTTTTTTTTTATAAACATGTTTGATGATGTAAAGAACTTTTTTTCTCCAAAAACCTGGAAAATGTCAGGAAAGTTAAGAATTTAATTTCGGTGTTAAACCCTGATGCTGAATCTACACTCGTTCATTTCAAGTGTTATTGGCATTAAGTATTTCTTTTTGTTTAATGATCTCCATCCATTTTCCTTAGCCTTACAAATACATTTCTGATCTGTTTTCTCTTGTTAATGTTTCCTGAAATTGCTGGTCGTGATCCTTTGGCTTGGCTTCACAAAATGAATGATAAACAATTCATTATTCAATCCTCCCTCACCGAATTTCTTTTATTTATTAGAAACCACCTCCACGACCCCCGATGAATGTTAACATCGAGAACGTCTTTGACAAGTTCGGCGTCCATAATTACCGTCGTAAATTCCGAAATGGGGTTTCACCAAAAAAAAAAAAAAAAAAAAAAAGACGCTATCAAAAATCTTGCGGTTTTCGCCCGAAATTTCGAAAATATCGAAATGTCTGATTAGTCGGGATCATGAAGATTGATCACCCATTAAACCAAATGTTATGCGCATTTTATGCCACGCATGCATTCCTGCTTTGTAGTTTGTTGTCGTGTTCACGATGGTTTGTTATCGTCTCTTTGCTGTTTCGCAGATGTAGATTATCATCAGACAAACCAGACACACGTCGATGGAGGGAAATTGATTTTCTCCGCTGTGAAATATTTGCAACCCACTCGTGTGCTCTGTTGTGGCTGCCATACTTTGGATCAAATCAAAGGACCCTTCATAAATGACGCTGCGCATTTATCGTGCATTTGTTGACACTCCTTCTGGTGACATTAAACGTCTCATCTTACTTCGTGACACTAGTTGCAGGTTCCCCCCCCCCAGTCTGTGGGGCAAACGTATCCGTAACCACATCAGTAATTTATGATTTTGAACTTATTGTCTACTGACATGCATAATAGTTTGGAAGGGATTCATCGACATTGGGAGCTGTAGTGTTAATTTGCATAGGCCTACCGTATCGTAATTGAAAGGAAATGACATGTAGTGCTCCCAATGTACTGGAAATCATTTCAAAATGCATTTTAAATTGCATGTAATACATTGTTAAATGCATTTTTAAACGTTGTCTTGTCTAAGTCTAACTGCATTTCTTTGGCATGTGTGTTCTCATCGTGAATGTTTGGTTTACACAAAGGGCTGTCCACAAAGGACCTTCGTCATGAAACTTTTATTAACCTTGAACTAAATGAACGTGATTTTGAATACAGAAATTCAGTTTGACAGTGATGATGGTGACGATTAAGTTGGATTAATAAAGAAAAAATAGGAGGGGTGACATGAGTTGATGGATTATAACCCCCGACCACTTGCCGTATCTTGGCTGATAGTAGGGTAGTGATTTGAATTTAATTGAATAGGAGAATGGACCAAAAACTGATGTAGACTGATAGTATCCCTAACATGTGCTGCCTAGTTTCCGCATTAAATGACATCAAATTTAAATTTAAATTAATGTCTTATTGCCACATAACAGGACATGGAAATGTATTAGTTAGATTTGTAATTAACATTTGTAAATTACAATTTTTTAGAGCATTACAACTTTTGAGCATTCATCTAATAAATTATTAACGCATGGTTATTATCAAGGTTAGCAAAAATTGAAAACGTTGTTGACAAAATATCGCTATTTTGTAACGTGTTTTTTAAAATCAAGCTGATAAACTTAAACCAATGGGGATGCCTTTTATTTACAAAAAAAAGGAAAAAAATTAAACTAAAAAAAGTCTTAACTATTTAGTGTATTTGTGATCGTAATCATGTTGTCGCTAGAAACAAATAAAACTGGGACTTCTGAATTGTGCGATCCATCCAATCAGTGATGTCCTTTATGAACGTCCCCCCCCGCACTCCCCTGGACTTTCCATTATTTTCGTAAATACATTTTTTGACGGATACGGAAGTAATAGTGGTAAAGAAATTTGTGGCCCACTTCATAACCGCCAGCGAGAGGTGGACAAACGACATTTTTAATAACATTTTCCGTGGACACTTGTTTTTAAAAAAATCCCATTTTCTCGCTAAACCTTTGCGGACACCTTCTTGGGAATGGCACTTGTCTTCATGGAGATCGTTTGTGTACACCGGTAGGAGCTATAATAAACGGCTGCCCCTCGACCAATCTGAGGAAAAAAAAAAAAAACAGGTTTGTTCGGCCTGGCAAAAGGTCGTTGCTACCTTGGTTTGACATCGTTATAGCTCTCCAAATTACTTTCTAGCGCTTATAAATACGATACTTTGACAGAATCAGCAGGCATGCAGTGGAAAATGCTGCTCAGAAACTGAAAGGAGGGTCTGGAAATCCTTGATAAATCAAACCCCCCTCAAACTGGGTTTATTATTTGCTGGAGCAACCCGTGCTACAAGGCTGCTCTCACCGCTGGGTCCTTGTTTTACACCCCCCCCTTTTTGTGTGTGCATGTTTTCTGCCCTGATATTATTATGACATCCTAACAAAGTACCAGCGGTTACAATTACTTTACCCTATTGAGAATGTGTAGGTGGACTAATTACATACACGAACACTGGCTCTTTAACAGGCATTAAGATTGTTTTGTTGCTTGTTGGAAACAACTGCAGTTTTGTTGCTCCAATAAGGGCTCGCCTTGACCCACTTGTTTTTGCGAAGGTTGGTGTTTTGTGCCTTTATTTATTTATTTTTTCTGCCTTCTGACAGGTAATTTTATCGATTTTCTTTCATTTCTTGTTTTTGATCCCCTATTATGCGCCGTAGATTAGCGAACTGCAAAAGGCCTTAGACTGGAAAAAAAAATGTCAGAATAATTTATTTTGGCTTCTTTTCTGGCTGTCTGAATTCGATTATGCACTGTTTTGTTTTTTGAGAAATCAATTGCATTTGCAGGGAAAATGTAATAAAATATTCGAGAGTTTCAAGCTGGTGTTTGTCGAAAACGTCTTAGAAAATTTTTTGCCATCTAGAGTCCTAGAGCATGGAAACATGAAAAACCTGGTATTGTCAGAGGGGAAATTAGAAATAAATTAAATAGTCAGAGGATTAGAAAGACGTGGAATAAATAGTCAGGGAAATCAGAAAGACATAAACAATGGGAAAGTTCACGTGTGAATATTACTTTTGGTTTCACATAGCTTAAGGTGTCTACCGGAATTAGAAGTTATAAAAAGTCATGGCACTGACATTATTTATACCGATTTTCAGCAATTTATTAATTACCAATTATTATCTGCTTTTTGATGCAGGAAATCAAAGGGTAAATACGTATTTTAATGGCATGAAAAAGTTATTGAAAATCAATGAATTCACATTATGTAAAAGCCAAATACATTGCCTGTTGAAAACATCAGTATGTGATTCTCTACTGATACCACTATCTACACCGGTTTTTGGGACTATGATATCAGTAAGCTTAGTGTTATCACTGTTATAGTGATTTGTGAGACTACTGTTTTCAGTATGGCTAGAGATATCACTAATTGTTTTTTACTAACATCATCGCATATCAGTATATTTGTAACCGATATTGTTTAAGCATAATATGTTAGGGAAATGTGTTCAATAAACCGGAAAAGTCAGGCATGTCGAACATTTCATTTCCGAATAGCCCTGCGAGTGTTACAGTCCTCCATAACCTTCAAGGTTGGCCCACATTTCGACCACTCCCAATTTTCGTTCTCCAAATGTTTTCCCGTTATACGTTTTCTCTGGATGGACGTCTTCCATGGTCAGTTGGATGATGTCTCTGAGGCAGTTAACAAACATCGCGCTTGTAATTAGTTATGCCAGGGAAAATTCGGGCCATTTCCATCGCTCTTTCCTCGGTATTTATTAATAATCAGCTTCAGGATGTTTTGTCTTCACCGCATGTTGTGCGGGGGTTTTAATTGCATTTCTCGCCAAGTTTTCGCACTTTCCCCATTTTAATCAAGCTTATGCAGAGTTGTTGGCGCAGGCAGTAAACGTGGTGGATGCGCACCATTGATTTATACTTTTATCTACGAAACCACGGACGATGGCCGGCGATATGTTATGGCCAATATTTGTCCATATTATACAGGAGGAAAAATAGAGCGAATTAAGTTTATCGAGCATCGGGGGTTTTGTCGGTGTTTGTTCTTCATCATTCCGAGGGGGTTTCGTGTTCAGCCGTTTGGTGGCTGGTTTTTTTTATATATATATATTATTTTTATTGAAATTGCTACCATTTATTTAAGTGCAAAACTTTTCCTCGGCGCCGCGTGTAAGCGCATTTAACCAGCCTGCCACGTATCGAACGCAGTAGTGGTCCAATATTTCCATAATTAATTAAATGGTAACACCCTCTGAATCTCTCGTGTGCGTGTTAATAATCCCTTTTGGTCTTGCTAATGAAGGCGAACAAGGCACATACCATTCACACGCAATGCGGCCTCTCTCTCTGCAATGGGACGCTTTTAAAAAAAAAAATTGTTTGTTTGAAGAGAAAATGGCATTGGGCTTTGCGGTGGTGTTGCATTACACTAAAATGTTAAAAATCGTTATTCGATGTCTGGAGTTCATAAATAGTTTGTAGAGAAATCGCAGACTTCTGATAAGGTTCTGGAACAATAGCATCCAAGAGGAAACTTGTATGGCCAAACAAAGACGCTAACTCTGGGATATCTACTGGGCTCTTAATCCTGAAAATCCTGGAAATTTACTGGGATTATTACCTAATCTTGGAAATGATTAGTTTCAAATTTATTTTTTTGTTGAAAATCTTCCTGCATATTTCACCCTGAATAATGCAAGCTAAATCAGGGTATCTACCTTGCTCTTAATCCTGGAATCATACATGAAATTTACTGGTAACAGTGTGACCAAATGTTGTAATGGTAACCATATGTTACTATGATTATTGGGCATAAAAATGTTTAGTAACTACATTGGGTCGTTTTATTTTGTCCCGAAAAGAACTTGAATGGAGCTCCCGGGAAATCCATGAATTTTTAAGTAGACACCTTTGGTATTAAAATGCATTTTTGTAACGCAGTCTTGTATTCAAACCATGCACGAGTCAACTTTTTTGATAACCTGGAATTAGTTTTTTAAACTTTAAAAATTGAATGTCAGGTAAAGTTGTATTTATCAATAGGCTATCTTTTTTTTTCTTTTTAAAAATTCAAACTGAATTTTTAAAACTCTTGCTATAACCAGGAAGCAAGGAGGACATCAAACAGAACGATCAAGAAGCTGCACATTATCTCTCCAAATAAAACGAATGAATGGACATAATCTTCATTATCCGGCCATTAGAACGTGTGCAGGGTTCACTCGATTGCGGCCGTTAGACGGCGTTAATTTCGCCCGTTAGTTTCCGCGAATCGAGGTTGGCTGGCCCTTTAAAACTTAATTTATTGTTTCATTTGGACGCATGCCCAAAACGCACCAAGGCCTGTCATTGCATTTTTCACGGACTGGTTAAGTTCAAATATTAATTACGTGGGTTTGCATTTCGCTACGAAATTATCCGAGTGGAAAAAAAAACGTATCATGTAAATTTCGACCCGATGTATTCTGGCACCGGTTTTGGTGTGTTCCTGGTCACCTGGTGGTGCTTTTAAATTTGGTATTGTTAATGCCCCTCATCGTCAGGCGAAATCCATCTACCGAATGTCTTGTTTGCTTTCGTCCAAACGAAAATGCACATTTGCATGTCTGCGCATATATTTCCAAAACGAATTTCCATCTCTGCTGCAAATATTTCTGCTTCTGATTGTTGTTGATCTCTCGGTGGTTTTGCGTTGCGGTTGAGTTGAGAGAGCGTATTATCACACGTTTCTATTGTAATTCAGTAATTCACTGTTCAGAGCTTTGTCGCCCCCAAAATACCAGTGATTTGCGTGTTTCCAGTCTATTTCTTGTCCCCTTAATTTGCCACCCAGTTTCCTAGGGACACAAGAAAACATCAGTTTGAAAAGTTTTCTGGATTGTCACTCTCGTGTCTTCTCATTTTACCAGTTAGGATTATTTGGGGGGGGATGAGAAAAAAGCTATTTCGATTGAAGAGGGGTTAAATTGCTGTTTCTATAAACGTCATCTCGCCCCACTTCGATGATTTCATCCGCTTATACCCTTATCCTCATCTCCCCGTTTTCAATATGTATCCGTATCGATATCCTGCAGCTCTCTGAAACCCCTTGTATTTTACATTATTGTTATTTTAGCATGCCTTCGCAGGTTTTTATTTTATGAATTTTTCACGAAATAAAACGTGCATTCCGAGCGAGCCACATTGTTGAATTTTTGCCATACGAGACCATGTATGAGCTGTATGTAGCCAAATATAAAGCATACATTTCATGTATTGACATCATCGTACATACACTGTAGCAACTTTAGATAAAGCCATGTATGGACTGCATACTTGGCCTTATATGAAAACTACTCGATTTTCTAAATTCAATCTTTACTGCTCACTTCCGTAAGAAGATTTATTTAATACATGCCTACATAAATACGATTTTAACTTTAATAAAAGTTACTGCATTACATTTTCCAGGCCATGTGTATGGCCATGTCTGTAAAGGTTGCCATATACATGTACATGTATGGTTAGGTGTAGGAATGCAAAGCACGTATTTGGATATGTTTGGACACTGTGCTTGGCATATGGACTTATATAAACATGGGCATACATGGATATGAATGAACAAATATGGCCATGTACAGCTGGTCCATTTCTGGCCATATATTTTAATTTGTATGGACATACGCTGTACCTGGTATATGGAATTTAATGGACTTATATAAACCCTATATGGGCTTATAAGGACATGAACATACACAATTGGTCTATTTTTGGTAATAAAAATGGAATAAGTCATGCATGGCCATATCTAGCCCATATAAACTTTTTCCACCTGGGTTATCTGGACATCGTGATGCTGATCACTACATTAGTGAAGTAAACTCGAATCAGCTCGAATGACAACGACAATGACATTCATAAGCGGTAATGATGTCACACTCCGAATCATCCAAATTGTGTTTGTTCCAAAAACGGTCTGTAAATTAAGTCTTCCTACAGCTCTTCTTTCCTCGTATGTTTCCTTGTGCACTGATGGTCTGCTTCAGTTGTTCAGCATCGCAGTTCTTCCTTCCAATTTCTTGGAGCGCAATGTGATTTGGCCATTCTTGTTGTCGCAATTTCGACGTTGCAAAAATTCCGTCTTGCGCATAAATTGTGTCGAGGAATCTCACCCGACTGTTAGATTCCTCTCTTCAGGTCCCTAACCCTCGCTCGACCCCGGCTACTTTGCATGTTTTTCGGGATTTTCACCACCGTTCATTCGGAGAGTTTCCACTCTCCAGAACAATCCAATTGCAATATGGGACGATGGATTTACGCCATTAAAGGAATGCCACATAAATACACACACAGAGAGAGAAGGGGGGAAAATGCAAGAATTTCTTGGGGAATTATATGGCCGGAGTGACAATTCAATGAGAAAAGCACTCGCTTAACGTATTGATTTTATCCAGAGGTGAACGCTGTTACATAACAAATAGGCAGATTACATGTGTGTGACTCATGGCCAGGGGAGAAAAAAGGAGGAAAAATGGCAATTTCCAATCGGATCTATTGGGGAAAATACGGGAACGATCCAGGCCACTTCGGGATGTCGAAAAGGGGGATTTAGTGTTTCGATGGACCTTTGCCCCCTCTCCTATACATGCTTTTGCACTCCTATTGATTGTGCCAATGGGTGGATTTTTAAACCGATGGAGATTTGAATAAAGCAGAAGGATAAAGGGAACCGCCTGACAGGGAACGAACCTCATCCAACTCCAGATCCAGAGACCAGAGACGAATTGACCACTAGTCCGTGTTATTCAATAAACACATGCACACTGCGCTGTAATCAGTTTTTTGAATCTAACCAAAATGGGTTTGCTTTATTAATAGTTGATGAAGCGAATGTAGCCAACATTTCGCTGGCGTGCAATTTCATTTTAGCGGCGATTTCGGCAAAAACCTTTTTAGATTGAATCGCAGTGTCCACCTTCAAATTATAGGTCTGGCTGGTCGTTTTTGCGGAAAAACATTGCCCTATCTAAGCCTCGATGCTGCATGTGATAAGCATTCGCATATTTCGAGAAATACGCAGTTTTGCTCAGTGGTTTTTTAAAAATGTTGTCAATGTTTACATGCATTTTTGATGATGTTTTGGTACTTGGTAAACATTTCGTATTTTATTTCAAAGCGAATCAATGATGTGATATTTTAGCGCGTATGCAAACACGCTGTTTATTTGTCAAGGTTGTCTGAATAGTGGTAAATTTGCGTAATGCATTGGACTGTACCAATAACGTAAACGTAACGAAATTATGATGTTTATGACGAATTTTGGCTTCAACTAATTCAGGGTTCCCACTGACCTGGAAAATCTGGAATTATCTTTGAAGTAGGAACAACCTGAAAAGGTCATAGGAAGTTGGAATTTTTAATCAATTCAAAACGACGTATCTGATTTGAAAAAAGAACATTACACACGTTTTCAGCTTTTCAAATGATAAATAGAAATATCATTAATTGGCAAGTTCTTTCCATTTTATTTCATAAAGATGTATGATAAAGTCAGGAATTTTTTTTACCCCAAAAACCTTCAAAAGCCAGGTAAGATCTGTGGGAACCCTGTATTCAGTGGTGACATTTGGCCAATGAGTGTTATCATCTGATCAGGTGATAACGTCCGAGACTGACCAGAAAAATAATAAGCCAGGCACGTTTTTGATTGTTTTCATTTATTTCTGGTGACAGTCAGGGGCACTGGCCACCTTGGTTCTCATTCGTCTGGTCAGCGTTTGGCCAGTTCCTTTGTGAGAGCGCTTGCTTTCGACCGTCTTTTATGTTTTGTTTTGTTTTGTTTTGTCTTTTCCCCTGCTTTTCGTTTGCGCTAAACCCCCATTTTTCCCTCGACTGGAGACCGAAACATCCACAGCCTGAAGAGACACGGACTGAGGAGCTGGAGAATATGAAAGGGGATTTACTAAATTGCTGATAGATGGTGTTCAGTCCATTTTCTTTGTGTTTTGGTAGCCAGTTGTCATGAGGGAGAATGCATCGCATAGTTTAGTGCACTACAATGAAATGAACATTGCAACTGTTGGCGCTGTGTGGTTTTGTGCATTGTGTTTTAAAACTACCACAATGGATGTTGCAGCCTGGTTTGCCGCATGGGTGCGCTGAGTGAAGTAAGATGTCTTGGCAGCCATTTGCATCATGTCCATCTGTTCTTTCAAGAAGGGCTTTTAATAGCGAAATGACTCCTTTGTCATTCGGGTATAAAAACTTGTCACAATAACTTTTTTTTTTCATGCTCAGTATCAATATCCTATCACCGATGTTTTCTGGGTGGATTTGGTAACTCGATAGACCCGAGGGTTTTTCAGTCTGCATTATATTTCTGCACACTCACTACATATGTTCTCCGCAAGATACTTCTTTGAGATACACCTATGTGTCCAAAAATCTTCTTTTCAGAAATTGGTTATGGAAAACCTTCAAAACGCCGAACGTAACACACAAAAAACCCCTGAAAACTCGATATAGGGTCATAGCCTCATTGCGTGCAAGGTTGTTTTCGTTATTTAGTCGACATTTTTCATTTGCAAATACGTGTGTGTGTAATCACACGTGGGCGTAGCAAATTTCAGGAATTTCATTTGGATTTGAAAATGGCGAACGCCGAAGTGTTACACGGCACCATATCCTGCACCATTCAGCAGCCATGAATGGATGTTTCTGAATGATAAAGAGCTTCTTATCTTGTTTCTAGATAAAAATGACCTCACAGTTCATTTAACTCTCCTGATTGATTAACTTCCAAATAAATGGTTTGTCTGAAAGGACCTTTTTCTAGCACGTTTCGATCAATGGCGCCTAGGTGAAACCATAAAAAACCCAATGTTCCGTAAGCATCACCTGCTCTATTCTTACTTCAACCTATTAAAACCGAAATACGGCGTGTATTGTACGCCATATTGTATGGGCTGTCATTGGATACTGTGGAGCCAAATGGCACACACCATTACCCATTACACCATCACCATTGCCCAGTAATCTCCAAGAACCTCGAAGAACACTGCCCTACTTCCATAATAAACAGGACCAGCAATATTAGTGTTCCCTCAGACATGGTAAACAAAAACGACCTGGAATTGTCAGGGACATTCTGAAGGCATGGAATAGTCAGGGAATAATGATTTATTCTGGAAAAGTGAGGGAAATTCAACATCAGTCTCACATGTACTTTGACGTAGCTTAATTAAGGTGTTTACTGGTATCGTGGACATTCTGGAAACGTTATGCAATTGGCATTGCATACAAGAAATTATTTGCATTTGATTTATTCACTGGTCATTTTAGTGCAGTCGAATTCACCTCTAAAGGAATTTCCTTTAATGTTTGATGCACTTATTTTCTGCTGCTTATTAATTAACAATTTTCGATCCTTATGTGCCATTAAAGTGGAGCATTAATTAAGTTCCTCTTTGGAAATTAAGATGACTTTTTTAAAATTTAAAATTCCATGGTTTTAATGGCTTTGAAAATCATGAAATTGACAGTTTCAAATCCAGTAAACACCATTGCTAGTATGACAGTAATTAGTCAACACCGAAGTCAGGACAGGCAGAGGGCTTCTTCCCTTTACTTAAATCATGTAACACTTCTGCATTTGCATATATCGTATTTTTGGATTTTCAGTGGGCAGGGAATTTCAAGAATACACTGTTCCATCAATTTTCAAGTGCCACGAGAGCAGTTTTAACATGTCTTCAAGCGAAGATCTGTTTCCCCAGACAGACTTTTCACATTCCTGGTCTCAACGATCGGAAATGCCAAGCATAAATTCGTCTACGTTGAACGTGCCAATTAACATCAGTGGAAGGCCTCTCTAATGATTGGCCTCTTTTCTCATTCTGGGCTTCTGCCATTTCCAACACATTAGTGAGCATCACGTTCCCAAATTCACCAATGTAATTGGAAATTGGCGAGGTGCAAGGTATGACTGACCTCTCCGATATCGAATTAAAACGAACAGGGAACATTCCCTGCCTTTATTAATCAATTTGATGCGGCGTGTAAACGGTCTGCTCAAGATGTCGACTAGGCTGCGGAACAACATTGTCGGACGCCAGTTTTATTTAATTTAGGAGCAGCAGAAAACACGAAAAACACCGTTTCTGGTTACGTGTTCGCCATTTATCGGACATTCCTCAAGGGGGTTACCCCGTCCATTTATATGTGGTCACTGGTGCACGACGCTTAGTTCGGTTCAGACACGATATCGATTGATGAAGCCTTAACAGATCCAGAACCCAAAGTAAATAGCTGGTGGAAAACGCATCGATAAAAACAACGATCTGATATTTATTTTTGTAATAGATATAACCAGTATAAATATCGCGCAGCTGCTTCCAAGCCCCCAATCCCTTTACTTTTGTGATGTACATTCTCCGGTTCTGGTTGACCTCTTCCCCCCTGGACTATTAGGCGGTGGTCATTATGCTCGATGAAAGATTGTTACTACCTTGGTAGCCCTACGCTGTCTGTAACATATCATGTAGGAATGTAGTTTCGATTTATTTGAAACACAGCAGATTGAAAAAGTTTACATTGCATCATTTGATAATACATTTAATTTCCTACCAATAAAATCAACATTGATAACACAGCACAACATTTTTCCAACATGTTGGAATCAGCTTTGAGAGTTACTTGAACTTGGAAAAATAAATTTTTTTACCATTGAGTTAAGATTAACAGTAGAGTGGACATCTTGCTGAATTGCTGAATACTTCCAATGAAGCACCAGTAACTCCAGATCAGCAGTTAAGCACATGGAAGTGGCCAGTGTCTTCTGAGCATGATATGAGTTTTAATGAATTCAGTTGTCATTGGATAAAGTAGCCTACAGTGTATACGTGTTGATACCTCGGAGTGTATACACACGCACCGTAAGCAGTATATAGCCAAGATTGTTTTTGAAATAAATGGATGAAGACGTCGATGATGAGGCGCATTTCCCATCCTGACGCCTTTGGACAGTATGACATGGATGGCAGCCAAAGCCATTCGTTATGATGGGAAATACGTGGCAGCAAAAAAGGGATCTGGCAGCAAATGACTACACTCGAGCGCATTAAATGGGGCAGAAAATAAAAGCAATTTTGTGGTAGCTGACGTTCAATTGTCTTGGAGTTTCTTCACCATCAATGATAGACTATGCCTTCAAAGGCCAACGCGCACTGAAGATAGGCGATTGTTTTTTTTTTCTTTCTGGGATCCCTGCAAATGCACTTCCCAAGCAAGAAACTACTTCCCCCCAGAAGGCCTATTGGATAAAGATCTAGATTTCGAAAAAGATCATTGAAAGATAATAGATTGCGTCCAAAATGCCTAATATAAATCCAGTCTATTAACGTTGTGTAAAACGTAAAATAATGTTGCTATTAGTAAATTAGGAAATGTTGTTAATTGCATTTGTAATCATGAATAGTTATATTTCTCGGATTAAGATCTTAATTCTATTATTATTTAGTGTATTTGTTCATTTTATGGCTATTATTGGTTGTCTTACATAATACCAAAAACATCTGAAATGTGAAATGCGCAGGCTGATGCTCGGTTACCAATAGGGATTTAGGGACTTGTATTTTGGATAATCCGGGAATATCACTGCATACTGGTATGCATTATTTGACGTTGATGGTACTCACCATGTCTGGATATCACTTGTAGTCGTGAATCATTCCGCCTTTAGTCACGACCTTCGTCACTCCAGGATTTGTTCAATTTTTTTTTCTTCTCTTTTCTCCTCTTGTCTCTCACATCTACGCTGGAAAATTTCAATTATTGAAGGCAGCCTCTACTCGACTATAATGACAAGTTTAAACCCCCTCTGGCTGCTAAGGGAAATTTCATTAGAGGACCCAGAAGCTGTAGGTACATGCGCTGAATACGATTGCCATCGATGGTATTGACTTATAAGAGGGTTTCATTGAGCTCCATGAACTGACAGCAATAGACTGGACTGAATTTAGGGTATTGCCTGACAGTCAGAGCTGGGGTTATCATTAATCTTATTTGAATACTGCTTAATGTTTGTGACAACTCTGGGTTTTAAATGGATTTTTCATCTTTATGCCTCAATGAAAATTTGAAATAATACTTGAATTGCTCTTGCCTGGGATCTTCTTGTAGGGAGTCGGTTTTCAATAATTTCTTCCCCCAAAACCGATTTTAGACGTCAAAACAGCCGTCATCTGGACAAGTCTGGAAAATTTAGAGCATATAAAAGAAATCATCCGATATTTTTGATGCCATGGACGTAATGAACGTAAAATGCTTGCAGTAAACTGTTGCAGTCATTACTGCATTTAATTCATAGCTCTTCAGACCACTGACTACAATCAGGATTCTTGCAAAAAAAGATTGCAAATATAACCAAGCAGTTTCTTTGTTTGTCCCATTGAATTGTTTTTATTTTCCATGAAGCTCATTCATAAAAACACGTTTGATATCATTCACTGACTCAACACGTATACTTGGGAGAATGAACTGATTCTTCTTCAGAATTCCTTTAATGGTCATTTGTTTTGCCAAACGATGCTTTTAGGGGGGTAAGTGAGAGAAAACGAGTACGTTCAAGCCTGCATTTTTATACAAAATCTATGATAAGAGAATTTTGTCAAAACATAAGCAATGGAAATCTTGCTGTTGAAATGCAAAGAGAGGATGTACAGCTAGAAAACGTTTTTGTTTTATTGGAAATGTCAGCTGGCTCAGACCACATGGGGTCTAAAACTGTCCAGCACCCCTGTATGTTTACGACGTGTGGACTTTAGCGTATTTGAATGTTAATTCGCACTCGTCCACTCCTTCGAAGCATAAAAACTTCTCTTAAACGCTGTTTAATTTATAAATCTTCGGTGAGATAAGGTGCTGCCTTCTCCCCTGGTGGCGCTATTTGAAAAACAAAGCAGGTTCATAAACGTATTCTTAATATTATACCCGCTAGCTTTTCGTTTCACCCTTTAATGATGACCACTCGCAAACCATCCTCCCCCTCACATTTCTCGACCCGGGATCAGCCAACTGGGTTTCGAAAAAAGTTTTTTTTTTTTCAATTTCCCACTTGAAATTTAAGGTGGAATTGTTAAAAGTTGAGTAAAAATTATGATCTTCCATCGATGGCTTCAGCTCCAGCCAATTCCATAACAATGACCTGTTTGCCACCGGACTACCTGGTGACTTTGGGCAAACTTTAAAAGCGGTTTTTTACTACTTTCTATTGTCATAATGCACACAACTGAAGCAGAAATGGCACCCAGTTATGACAAGCTAGGCGCCAGAAGAACTCGAGTTCATCGAAGCCATAAACTCTCTTCCTAGACTTGGCACTACTAAGAGTAGTTCGCCCTGCTGGTCACTTTCCTGGAAAAGTGCATATCAACGTCATCTTTGGCTTGGCAATTTTGTACCACTGCTAATGCCCACATCCTCACAAAAAAACTAGACAGGCGCTGTCTGGATACAAAATATGATGTCTCAAATCATTCCAGTCCAAATGCTGTTTGGACACAGTTCCAGATAATATAAAAGTCTTTGAATGTGAAATCCACTGTTGACACCCAGGTTGATCTTCGAATATGGACATAATAATGTATGGGGTTATGCATGTATTGTATATACTGTAACTGGTATTATACGCTATATGAGTCGTATGTGGATATATCGACATCGTCATAAATGGCAACCTTAGATAAAACCATATATGGTTGCATACATGGCTATGCATGTATATGGAAAACATTCGATTTTCTACTAAAGATAAATATCATAATCTCACAAGTTACTGTATTGTTTTCCAGGCATGGACCAAGAGGTGTGACCATATCTGTAAATGTTAGCATGTATGTAAGAGTGCAAACAACAAATATGGATATGTATGGACATGTATCACGGTTTTATGAACTTATAATTTAAACAGTAAATGGGCATATGCGGGTATGAATTGACTTATTTGTGGCCAATTTCGGATCTAGCCATATATGAAATAAGTCGAATGCTCATATATGGCCCATATTTAATTTATTCACCCAGACAGGCCCAGGACTTGTCGAGTATGGAGTTTGGTCTTGTCCACCAGCGTCAGTTTTCTAATTTTTTTTTTAAATTCTGTTTTCAGTGGGTGGAAGAAAGTTTCACGAATTTCGAGAAGGGCATCAACTGGAGATCGTACGTGGTCTGCGATGTCGCCTACAACAACGTCAACAATTGGTTGTGGACGCCATTCATCGAGAGAGGAGAGGCCAACCGAATTTACATCGAGGTGAAGTTCAGCATGAGGGATTGTTCCCTGTTCCCCGGAACCGCCCTGTCCTGCAAGGAAACGTTCAGTTTGCTCTACTACGAGTTCGACTTGGCCACCAAGGATCCTCCTCCTTGGGAGCCGGAATCCTACCGATTGATCGACCGAATCGCAGCCGACGAAGGCCGATTCACGTCCAACACAGAAGTGATCATCAACACGGAAGTGCGCAGTGTGCCGGTCACCAAAAAGGGAGTTTATTTCGCTTTTCGGGACCAAGGAGCCTGCATTTCTCTGCTGGCCATCAAGATCTACTACATCACTTGCCCCAACATCACCGTGAACTTCTCCTACTTCCCGGAAACTCCGACTGGACGGGAAGTGACGTCCATCGAGCAGGCCAAAGGACAGTGCCTCCCCAATGCTGCTCAACAGGAGGAGATGCCCAAATATTTGTGCAAAGGAGATGGCAAGTGGTACCTCATGAGCGGGGGCTGCAAGTGCATGGCGGGATATGAGGCGGATCCGGAAAAGCAGACCTGTGAAGGTAAACCAATACTTTCATTCAATTTAATAGATGTACTGTATCGATCGATGCATGCAAAATTGAGATGGATGTTGTCTGGTACTCATGCAGTGATGTCCGATGGCTTTGGATGGATGTTAAGGCTGACCAAGAAGGTTTGGCCATCATGCAAAAAAATGTACACAGTTTTGCTTCAGAAACTCAATATCAATGTTGTACTTCTTCCCGTGTTGAATCACTGTTGTCTAACGAATTTCATTAAATGTGAACACGGAAAACGTTTCAAATTAAACATAATATGCTATACCATAGCAGATGATCAATTCTGTATTCTCAATGGAAAACAAAATTTAACATTCTTAACTAGTAGTTGTCATCACATTTAAGGTGATGCATTTTTGTGTGCTAAAGTATGTGCATTATGTTAACCTGAAAATGGTCAGTTTAAAAAGGTCTTAAATATTCAGTGTTTTGTTATTCGTTGTAGAAAGGTAATCGTTGTGGTAACCTTTCTGTTTTTGGTACAAATTTGCTTATAAATTAAGACATGTGTAGATTTTTTTTAAATTTCCCCCTGTTAAAACTAGAATATACTGAAACTTATCAGAGATATCCAGGTTATAGCTTATTCTATCCAGCAGAGAGAAAGCCGCATCAATGCCTAACGGATGAAGAAATGAGTCATGGGACAGGAATGATTAATCGCAAAACAGGTTCTTTCATTCTATTTGGTCAATTCTCAGTAGACCTGTATTCTAGTTTTAATCAGACTATAGTTGGCAGGGAAATGTAAATTAGTGCATGTAGCAGTGGGATTTAAGCAGTGAGATGTATTCTAATCGATATATTGGAACTTTTGCTGTTTTTCTTATCATTGTTGATGATACATGTATCTGGTACCATTCATTGTCTTCAAGGGGGGAGGGTGCTTTTTTGTTGTGATAATATACATGCAAGTGTCCGTATGATGCTCCCAATGCTTGAAGTCATTGAATAGGAAGTGTAGTTAATTTTAAATTGATGAAGGGTAGGTTGACCACCAGGTAAAACTCGTGGTGAAAAGGGTGGTGCCGTTTTTTTTGGAAAAGGAAGTTAGAAGCATTTAAATAGCATGTCTGTGAAATGCTATCGGGTAGTTATTAGCAAAGTGCGTGGGTCTTGTTTTAATGCACTTCTTGGCAAGTAAAACACGCATTTAAAACTTAAGACAAGTGCACGGCAGTGCAACCAGGGCTCATGGCAGGGTTGGCGGTCATAAATCTCCCAGAATGTATGACCCTACCCCCCATTATTCATTAATTCCATTTCCCCGAAATTGTGGGCGATGTGGTTTTAAAAACCACATCGAAACATCGAACATCGTGCTCGAAAATTGAAGAGAAATTTGGTTTCATGGCACAAGGTGTGTCCTATCCGTTGATCCTTGCTGATTTCTAAGTGCAGGCATCTACAATCAAACATTTCAGACACACCATGTTCACTTGCGATCATGGAAATGAAAACAAAAATTAAATTTGTTCAGCAAGAAGATATTGATATACCAGAAATTTCATGAATTGGGAATTTTAGTATATCATGTAATATATCTGAGATTATATTGCACGATATACATGTGTTTTAAAACATATTCTGCCATATATTTTAAAGCTATTATATCGTTTGCATGCAGTGCTATTATATAGTTTTATAACTATTATAAACGTTGTAAAATAGTTTAACAAATATGTCAGTAAATATTTAAAAAAATATATTGCGTGCAATATAATTTCAGATATACTATAATATATTATACTCAAAGTCCCAATTCAGGATATTTCTGGTGTATTTTTAGAATATTTTGGCACGTATTATCTTATATATTTTGTACAATTCTGCTAAGAAATTTTGAATGTGCTTTAAATTGTTCACAAAACGTAACTATTCCGAATTTAAATTTTGTATATTTACTTGCTGAACGAATTGTGTGAATTAAAAACATAACTG
>JAQIXS010001328.1:0-31297 GCA_034700785.1 Rossiulus vilnensis | reverse complement strand
AATGATTAAACTATAGAAAACGTAAATAATGACTTCACATAAAATGATTAAAAGAGTGCTATTTTAAATTCTTACCACGTGGGCAGCCGAGTAATCCGTGGAAATGCGAGTCAATCGTCGGAGATTCTAGCATCCGTTCCGTTGAAAACGAATCTTGGAATCGTTTTCGCCCTTATGTTTTTCAGTCTTACGTTGTAAGGTTGCTAAAAATGTTTTAAGAAAAACATTGAAATTTTGCTTAGAGCGGTACGTTATCCTCAAAACACGAAAAGCTTCAAATTTTAACGAAACACACTGAACCAAGTGCCAAGTGCCTCCTGGATGGAAATTATGATTAGAAGCTAGGAGATCCCCCGAATTATTGTGAAATTTTCAAAATTCCCCGGAGATTTTCCCAAATTATCCTGTCATTTTAAAAACAAATGACCTTCCCACATTCTGAGGAAACCCTGTACGTAGGCCTATGTAAACGACTATTCAATTACTTAAAAAGGCAACGAAATATTTATATATATATATACTTGCTTGTAATTGCACAAAATTTTGGGAGTTTCCATCGTTGGTTTGGGGCGGAAGCGACGCCGACGGCGGCCAATTGTAGCAGTGCTCGCGGTGCGAGGAGATTCCCGCGTGCGGCGCTTTGATTCCGTTCGAGTCGCTGGAGAAGCTTCCGAGGAAAACAGGCCTGACAGACGTCTGCCTGTTGGGGGGAATGTTGAACGCCATGGATCCGTAAGGTATGTTGTTCTCCTCCACCGGATCGAACTGCGCCTCGACCCTCCTGTCGCTGCCCTGCGTTCGTTCCGCGGCAGTTCCGTAACCACCGTCCACGCTCCTGCTCAGGTTGTTCGGAATGGATTCCCTGCAGACGCCGGAATTCACTCCGCTTACCTCGGCCGCGCCGTCGGTCGCCCTCCTCAATCTTTCTCCGGCTTCGACTCCGACTCCGCCGTGGAGATGGATGGTTTCGTGACTAGCGTAACACCCGGAATCTCTGGGCGATCGTTTTTGGTCCGCGTTCGCATCTTCTCCTATCAGCTCCGGGCAGTTGGACAGGTCGTCGCAATCTAAGTGGGAATAAAAAAGCCACCAGGGACGTCAAAAAAAGGAAATTTACAGATAAACGCTCGAGAGGGTTCAGTATTCAGCGATATGTTCAATCCCTGGACATTATACGGATATTTCTTTATGAATTATTCCAAAGACAACGTATCAGCCACAATCGAGAGCACGAATTGCAATGTTACGGCGGAACAAATAAAATTGTCGATCTTATTGAATGCTTCTCATTTAGGTCTTAATGGGAGCTACGTTAGGCCCAACGTTAATAATCATCAATAATGGACAGAAAATGTACGTTTGTATGTAAATACGCATTTTGGATTATTCTTTATCCCTTGAGAGACTCATTTCATTAATTAGTTAACTATTGCTAACATTTTGAATCTGACAGGGCCAGCAACAAATAACAAACCTTACGCAATCATTGCTAATGTTATTTATTACCTGACAAGGACATTACACTTGATCGTGTAAGGTGAACCAAAATGGAAATGTTTGCCAGTAATGTTGAACACGTAACAAAACGTGTTAAAACGTGTACAACTGATAAGTATCGAAGGAGGAATGACAGTTGGTAATGTCATCGGATGATGTCATTAGTAACTTCGTGTAAGAAATGAATATAAATATACCGTCAAAGAGATTTTTAACATTGAGCTTCATTTCTTAGAAGTTTCGCAGTTTTCGACCGGATAAACAGAACCACCGATATCCACCCCCCCAGGACAACTGATCAGCCTTAAAGTGGTTGTTTTTCTTACCGTTGGGGAAATTGTGCAGCAGCTCCACCATTTCCAGGATCTGCTTTCGATGATTTAAGTTCGAGATGCCCAGATAATCGAGATCCTCCTCCTCCAAGTCCTTGAACAAATCCAGATCTTCGTAGCCGTTGAGAACAAAAACTCCCAAATACATCTACGGCAAATAAACAGACGTACCATTGAAATACGAAGAAAGAAAAAAAGGAAATGAGAATAAGATCTTGTGATAGGTCGACAGGAAGCCATATTCGAGCGCGTCTAAGATAATTGTTTATGGGGGCTTTCGAACGTACCTCGAGCCGAATCTGCTGCAAAAGGCTCTCCACGTTGAGGGGTTTTCCAGAACGCATCAGGCGATTATCGGCCGATACGTTCGGACGCACTTTGGCTTCCGGCAACATTTCCACGTTGATGAACTTGAAGTGACCGATCCTATTATGCAAAGACCCTTTCCATTGACCAGTTGGACTCTTTGATATGATGTCAATCACATCCCCTTTCTGAAAACGAATTTATAAAACATAAGACTTTAGTAAAAAAAAAAAGGCGGCTTTATTTTGTCCTTTTATTTAACGAGTCATCGTGGCTGAAAGAGTGCAACGGCAGAGGCTGGTGAAATACTAACCCTTAACTTCAAAGCATCTTTGTCATAAGGGCTAGGAGTGTAGTCCACCACCGCCACGGCTTTTCCGAGAAACGGACCGGAGAAGGTGGAAGGATCGCACGGCGTGGCTACGGCTTCTTCCAGGGAGGTAGAGCTGCGATTACTGTTCGACGCTGTCGTCACTTGAAAGCCTTTCAATTAACGAAACAAATTTCAGAAACGACAGAAGAGCTCCGAACAGATGTCAACACTTTGTTACAGCAAATTATGTTTATAGTTGCTATGACGACGTTTTTCCGAGATTTTCACAATATCATATATCCCGACCATTTTTCAATGAAAAAAAAAATATAGGCAATATAGGAATTTTTTCAACTTATTTTCAAAATAACTCAAAATCGAAATTCTCAACTTTTTCAGAAAAAAAATCAAAAATTCATCGCAAATTATGCATTTTGGCGCATATTTTTCTAAGAAAAATGGCTGAGGAATATTAAATGATGGAACGCCTTAGAAACAAAAAAAAAAAACCGTTTTGGAATAAAATTCTATAAAAATTTGGATATCACTAACAATATTAACGCCGTAGATGAACAATTTCGAAAAATTAAATTATAAATTATGGATTTCTCCTTTCAATTCCCTAAAATAAAAGTACTGAGGAAATGTACAGGGTTTTTAGAACCATGATGATCAAACCCAGTATTTTGGGTCAAACTCCTGTACAAAATTTGCTTAAAAGTATTATGAATTAAAGGAATGAAGAAATGATACCTACAAATTAATCAAAATCTAAGAAAACGTAAATAATTACTTCATAAAAATGATTGAAATATAGGAAATATGGGATATTTAGCTGAAACGTAGGAAAATATGGGATACTTAAACAAAAAATAGGTTATACAGGATTTATAGGATGCCTGCCATATTGCAAAACTATCGTGCAGTTATTACGAAGGAAAGAAAACTCACTCGAAGCGGAATCACTTTCTGCCGAACTGGTGGACGACTGGAATGCAATCTCGTACGATTCCGTGGCCTGAAACAAATCAATTAACAAAAATCATTAAACGAGATCGGAGCGTTTACCGAATAAAGAAAAACTAGACGAACAACAAGGAGACAAACCTCAACGTCAGCCTTTGTGGTGGCTCGAAACTTGGAAATCTTTTTCTTAACGTCGTTGTGAAAAACCTTGACTCGACCGACTAAATTACTCGCTCGTTCTCCTATTCCGTACGGATAAAGGTTGGCAGATTTCTGGAAACGCAACACGGTTATTTCAAGCCCAATCATAATGAAATCAGAAATCATAAAATAGCGAATCATTTATTGGGAACTGTCTTAATGCCTATAGTTCACAAAGAGACGATAAAAAATAATGTCGATGCTTACATTGTGTTAGATCACGTAATATCGAGGATATTTAAATTTGTTCAAATTAGCGAACATTACGTTTTGATATCTTTATTATTTTACAACGCTGATAAAATTTATTCGTTCGCTGGACACGGAAATCGATTTTGATAGATTTTGAGTAAAATTAAAACATCAACATGGTCAGAAATTTTAAACACTGGTTGGCATTTGCATCCTCAGACAACAGTTTAACCTAAAACATAGCCAATGCTAAAATAAAATTAAAAAAAAAAAAACGTAAAATGCTTACGGGAAAACTACTCATGTCCTTCTCGTCTTCCGAGGACTGGGAGCCTTCCTCCTCGCTGCCACTATTTCTGCAGGGCTGAAAAATGCCCAGTTTCCTTTTTAAAAAGATCCACAAGGACTACTATCGCGCCGCAGCGGATCCGACGGGATTACCTTATTGGGCAGCCTGGACCCGTTCGCTGCCAGCGAATCTCCGGCGTCTTCTCGGGGCGAACGCAGCGGCAAAAGAATGGCGGAATCCGCCCAATTTTCCCCCAAGGAACCAGCCTTCAGAGGAACGTTGGGGTTTCTGTTCGGTCGACCCTTGCACCTCAGTTTGGCCGCCTTGGCGAAAAGTCTTTGGTGTCTGGTGGACTTGGCGGCGCAGGACGACTTGGCCGTCGACTCGGGTTCGGCTTCGAAAGGCGGATCGTCGTACCAATGGGAGTTGGGATTCTCCTCGATATCGCCATCGGCAACTTCGTTTCGGATGGCTTTAACAAACGAAGAACAGAAAATGAAAATAATCCCCAGTGCTAATTTCAACTACGGATCATTGCACGATGTAATGACGAAGTTTAGTAGAAGTTAATAATTTTCCAGAAAATCAATTTCAGACAATTAACGCGCATTTGAAAGCATTTTTAAATTGCTCACTCACAAAACGAGCTGTTCTGAGTTTAAATTAGATATCTTCCTGCTGGTCAACATGATGTTTTTTAAAAAAATTTAATATCTTTTTTAGCTCGCGAGTGTTAGTGCCTTTTTCAGCCCTGCAGAAATAGTAGCAGCGAAGAGGAAGGCTCCCAGTCCTCTCACACTCGCGAGCAAAAAAATATATTAAATGTTTTTAAAAATAATTTTGACCAGCAGGAAGATATCTAATTTAAACTCGAAACAGTTCGTTTTGTGAGTGATCAAATTAAAAGTGCTTTCAAATGCGCGTAAATTGTCTAAAATTCATTTTGAATTTGCAGGAGAATAGCCTGAAAATGCAATGCCATAAAATTCACACCGAATGTGGAGAACGTATCGAGCGTTGAACAAATGATGCAAATCTCAGCACATCCAATACTCTGCAGAATCTTTTTTATATCCTCCAAGGGTAAAGGCATGCAAATATCACAAAAAAATGCCAATATTTTACTGTTGTTTGAAGGCTTTTCATTTTCACCCAAGAAATTCAAGAGAAATTTCTGACGAATTTGGCGCATTTCAAAGAGCAACAAATTGGATACGAAACGATCGATTCAGATTACAAATCGGAGATCCACTAGCTGAACAAAATGTATTTCACTGTTTTGAACCATCTAATCCATGCAATATATGAGAAATTTGAAAATCCTAATTGCGCGCACCAGGAAACGCGCTGCTACGCATCAATCGTTTATTTTTTTTAAAAGATGTCATCCAAAGCCGAAACTTTTAGGAATTAATGAATAAACTTACGATGATGAGCATGAAAGCCACCGCAGCGTCTCACGGGCCAACACAGGCATTTTACTGACATTATTAACTGTTTACGACAACAAAGATCACCGCGAAATGCGCTCGTAATGGCCTTCTTTTCCAGACGTCAAAATGTTAGTCACAGTGGCGGGTGACGTCATCGCAAACACCTGTGACAAACAGTTTCACAGATGGTAGCGCGCAAAAACGGATTCGGCGGAATCGACCTCCAGGGTGGATGGGAGATTTTCAGAGTGCGGATGCTAGCGCCCTCTAATCATCATCGAAACATGACAATAACAACATCCATCTTTAACGTTATTACGCTAGTAACACCTGTTGTTGTTTTTGTTAGGGGCGTTTACGGGTGTGCGGAGGTAATTAACGTCTGTCTGAAAGCACCCCGGACGGACGGAGTTGTGGGCATCCCCGCGCGACAACGTATATAAAGGTTAACCATTGCTTAAGATGGTAGTGAAAGTGCAATTACCATAATTCGAAGAAGGCCTAATGACGTCCAGTTGCGTTTTCTCCAAATTCCAAGCGGTCGAATTGGCCAATTTCATCGAGGCAGTGATATCCTGCAAAATAAATTTAATGGTCGCCGTTTTCTTTCTAATTTCGATTTTAACGACTTCAAATTTACCCAGAATTGGACAAACTATTTAAAAAAAAAAAAACTTGTATGAACATATTCAATAGGCCCTACTTACTTTTCTAGTATTTGGGACTCCAATAACATCTGAATTAATGCAGTTGCTGTCTGGTGGCAAACTGGAAACATTTCCTTGGAAGAAAATTAAAAAGCGTAATACATTTTGAGTAAATTATACACTATTACATACAAACATTAAGGCTTTCCAGGCATACTCCATTCTGGGGTGCCTTAGTTTCTCTTGTTTTCTACACAACTAATAACATTTTGAACACATTTTGTTGGTTATTATTGTTGTAATGAACCTGATTTATTGATCTTAAACTTTCCACGACAACGATTTGAATTTCCTTTTTCTACATTGAACCGAAAATGATCCAATCAAAAGGCGACTTCGTGATTTATTTTGGAGAACGATTCACATGTACCTTTAGTTATTTTTCAAGGCCCTGGCATCGAGTGTGTTAAATATTGTACTGCATTTTTCGAGATATGAATTTCTTCTTGAGATACCAAATGCCTGAAACGCTTTAAAATCACTTTCATCGTTACCTGTTGCCGATGCGTGAGATTTCAGCGAACATCCGTTATCAATTTGTTTCGAAGCACTTTTATTCCGATCCTTCTTTGACCCGAGGCTCAAGAATAGCCGACCGAAAGAGTTCTTCTTTTTGGTTTGATTTAGACGACTTTGGCATTCTTTGGATTCTTCGTAAAAACATAAGAGCGTCAATTCATCAGTACAAAACATCACAATACTGGTTATCGATAACCATTCAACTTAAGGATTTCGATGATCTCACCTGAAATTAATGATCCGTTTTTGTGCGTACCAGCTGACGACCTGTAGTTTAAACTTCTGCGAATTAAAAACACAGAGAAGCGAATGATTAATACTGTAATAAAGGTAATATTAAAAAAAAACGGAAAATATCCTACTATTGGAAGCAAAAAAGTAAGAAAAGTACTACAACAGAAAAAAATCTAGATCACCTTTGAGAATTTGCAGCTAATTTCTTTGATGATTTAAGCGAATGCTGTCCATTCAAACGAAAACCATAAGCATAGATCTCATCTTCCTCTTGGTCACTAAGGCAACTAGAAGGCTAAAACCAACCGAATTGATATAATTATGAAATTATTGTATTTCTAGCTCAAAATTTGGTAACTTTTTAACACACACACACACAAATGACAGAACTAATCTAATATCAACAATAAAATAAAATCTATATCCTTTAATGAATAACATCAAGTGTTTGAAGCTTCAGTATAATCAAGTTTAAAACACACGAAGCAAAATTTTAAGAGTGGGACAAGTGAACCCGTAATGCAGGTGTAATGCTCACCAAGTATTTTCCAGGTTTGTACGGTGAATAGTCTGAATTACTGGATTCGAAATGAGGACACCTTATGCTGGAAGACACCATACATTCTTGATGCTCGTTAACATCAATCACAGGATCCTGAAACAAATTTCGTTCATTGTTAAAAAGCGCATAATCGAATAAATGCAATGCATTGCACAGTAATAAAAACAAAACAATTTGAAATTGAGCCAATTAAAAGCTTTTTCATCTCCAAAACATTAAACATTAATCGAGTGATGTAAAAGCTGGCAGCATTTTTGAAAAACCACTGACCGCAACAATATCTTCCATCTGCTGCCATCTCAGTTCCTCCAATTGTTCTTCGACCTCACTCACGTTCAACTGAAATTCTTTGGCGTAAGTGCAGGCCAAACCACGAAGAAATCCAGGCGATCCATCCTGTTAATTGGGAGGAAAGAAAATCCCATCATAATTATTCCGATGCAAATAAACTCCCATGATACGAAACCCTTTATAGGTTATTTGACCCAATTCTTTAATGTTGATGGGGGCTTGGAAGAAAGCTTATAACATAAAACCGGAAATGGCATTTTGTACTGTCCACGTCCATGAAACCAACATGGGAAAATAATGCTTAGTTCTCTGCGTGAACAGAACGAGGTTACTGTTAATGAACTGCGTATTCATTTCATAGCGCCTACGCCATTTGTTTACTTCCTTGTCAAATAATACAAGAGGATGTGTCTGGTAGGCCTCTCTCGTGCAACGTTGATTTAATAATCCATAATTATGTTTATAAACATTTTGCCAATATAGCGCTAAGTCTGACATAAGTCCTGTCTCCTGCTGATGGATACAGCTTTTCTAAGTCAAGTGTAGTGAATATCAGGGCGAATCAAAACGTTTTGTTTTTTCCAGACTTGATGCCTGAAATATGCGATATGGGTCGGTAGGGTACAAACATAGCGCTTAGGCTATATTCCAGCCATTTCTCAAAGAAAGAATAATAGGACACATAGGAGATAAATTAATAACTTATTCTTTTTAAATTTCATTAACTACAGCGGTGATTTTTTAAACACATTTTTAAAAATTATTCTAAAATCAAAATTCCCTGCTATTTATCAGAAAAAATTGTCGAAATTTCATCGCAAATTATATATTTTGGCACATATTTTTCTAGGAAATAGCTGAGGAATATCAAGCGATGGAACATCTTAGGCACTAGAAAAAATTGTGGAATAAAATTCCATAACATTTGGATATCCTTAACTATAGGAAAGCCGTAGGTGAACAATTTTGAAAAAGTAAATTATGAATGGTGCCGTATAATTAGCTAAAGAAAAGTACTGAGGAATATTCGGGGTTTTTTTAAAACCGTTTTTATCAATCCAATATTTTGGGTGAAATTCCTGTACAAAATATGCTTAGAAATATTGTGAATTAAAAGGAATGAAGAAATGCATACAATTTGTCTAAATCTAAGAAAACGTAAATAACGACTTCATGAAATGATTTAAATATAGGATGTCAGGGTTGCCCTTTAGTGCAATATCGCATCGAGCATCACTTCAGGCATTTAAATAAACCACATTGTTGCCTACACACACAATCACAGTGAAGCTTGACATCAATCCAGGAATAAAACCCCTTTGTACCGTGGTGCAGCATCATATCAAACATCGCACCAAGCCATGACGCACAGTGTTGAAGTTATAATTCAAATCAGTTCCCTACATGTGGCTCACGTAAGTGAAATTACAAATACAAATTCAGAACAGTTATAAGAACTGAAGGTTTATTGGGAGGGGAGCTATTGCGTAGTCATAATTGCTTGGATGTCAGAATGTCATCTTCAATTTATTTTCGGCAGTACATTCTGAGTTTTTAAAAGCTTTCAAATAATTTATTTAAGATTGCTGCACATTATTTTGAATGAATGAAAAACGCAGTTAGATTTGAAAAAGAAGTTAAAATCCCTAGTTCAGTTTGGCCTTGAAAATCTTGCGATGTAGTTAAGCTGTTGCTCAGTTGAAACGAGTTTTCTCAGTTAATTGTTAACCTGAAACGGTTTGTACAAGTAAAGAATTTTGTCAAGCGCAAGAACTGCGCATTTTTTTGACTGTCCTTTCAGGAGAATTTTAATAAAGTAAGACAAGGCCAGTAGGATTTCATCGGGGAAACAACGTGAGACGGGCAGTCATGAGGAGGAGTCCCAACAATAAGGATCATTGCAACGCTCACCGAATCGACGACCTGAGAAAAACCCGCAACTCACCGATTTGGTGTAGGGTAAAGCTGCCAGGTCGACTCCCGCATCCAAGATCTTCTGGGCCAAGATCCTCTTCAGGTGCAGATGCGAGATCTGCGAGAGCTCGATCTTCCCTTCCTCGTACTCGTCCACGAACTTCCTGCCGACGGCTTCACCGGCGTCTTCCGGCTGATTGTCGTGAGGTAGGCCTTGCTGACTCAGTGTCATCGAAGTATTTTTGGTATTCTTGGGGTTCACCGTCGTCCTGCACGAGTCCAAGCAGCACAGTTCGTCGTCGTACATGTACGTGCTGTAATTGGGCTCGCGGGACTGGCTCACCTGAACCCCTGGGTCCTTCTCCCTCGTCGTTCCTGCTGCCGCTGCCGCCGCCGTGGAGTCAACGTCCACCTTGACGTTATTATCTTCCAACAAGAAGTAATAAACCGCCGTTCCTCCGTGTTCCCTCAGGGCCTGAACTCCTTTTAATATGCTCGCCCTGTGCTCGGCCTCCTCCACCCCAATGGCGTCCAAATCCAGCTCCCCGATCTGCTTGCATATCTCCAGGTCGTCGTAACCGTTGTCCAAGAAGCCCTCCGAGTATCTCTCCAGCTTTAGGCATTTCAACCAGTCCTCCACGATGGACTTTTCTTCGCCCATAGCGCAATTTGTGGCCATTTGACTAGAAAACAAAAGGGGGTTTTGACCCCCTCGAACACTCACATTAAATACGTCCTTATTTTACATGACTGAGCTTCGCTTTCGCCGAGGCTTTTCCGGGTCGCTCGCAGAATGACTGCCGCTCAAATAAAACGCATCTCATCGGCCCTTCTCATGTCTAATTATATGTATACATATAAAACGCATAAATAAATTGCTAATTAAAATACCACGGTAGAACCATGTTTAGAGTTGCAGAACAGAGCGAATGGGAGGAGCCAAGGCGCTGGGCGGAGCCGCGCGCTAGGCGGCGCCACTTGACTACCGCCTGCAGACTGTCATGACTGGTTGGGAAAACGTCGTAAGCCTAATACAAGGGAATTTGTCTTCCCACACGGCGAAACATGTTCGAAGAAATTTTATTTTTGGGTTGTTAACGTTTGATTTCGAATCCGAAACGTTTTTTTACGAAACGATGGGCTTTTAATAATAAAGACGTAAATTTATCGATTGTGTAAGTCAGCTGGAAAAAAGCATGCGCAGCAAGCATATTTTAACATTACTGGAAAGTATAACCGATAATAATTATAGAACTGAATTGTTGAAGGCTGAAGGATAGGGAAAAATCGTCCATATTGGAGCTCCTGAAGAACCAAATCCACTCGCCTCTGCCACAAGTAAGCGAAAATTTTACATCGAAAACCGTATCGCCAATTTATCTCTCAAATTAAAGTAGTCACAATTCTTATTCCTGTTATTGCTGTTTTCATATCGATTTAATTTGCCAGAGGTCATTAAAAAGAAAACACGAATTTATATGAAAATTAAAACAAAAGTTAAAATACTAACGTACCGCAATCATCGATTACGTGAGGCAAGTGGCAAAACGCAATCCCAGCTGAAATCGATTGCCATTGCTGAAGAGTACATCCGATGATAACAGATTTCGAACGAATTTTTTCGAAGCCTGTAAGTCGTCCATATTGGTGCTCACAAATAGCCCGCTCCTCACACCTTAGTCAAAAATCGTCGAAAATCACGGGTGATGGGAAACCCATCGCCGATCGTCTCTCCGGCGAAATAAATCCCAGCCATCGTTTCTCAACGGCTGACGTAATTTGGTTTAGTTATATCGCCTTAATTAGCCAGAGGTTGTTGAAAAATGCCGAATCTCCATCCTGGAGTCGAGGCTAGCCCAGTCTGGCCCAAATGAACTTCCAAAGGGGTTGTCCTTGAAATATAGGAATAGAAGGAATACACGGTGCGGAAGGAGATGCTCGCTAGATAATACGGAATGCGTTGAGATTTTAAAAGTTTTTTTTTTTAATCCGGCGAAAACTACTTAAGTTCAAATGGTGATCAAGGTGTACATCTCCGGGATTTCCGCCAGCCAGGAGGTAAGCAATCGAGTGATTATCAGCCGTAAATTTCTCGATAGTAATTCGATACGGAGTCCGATCTTAAAGTCCAACTAAGGAATGCGAAATTGCGAATCTGTGATGTCGGCGAAAGCGACGTTGAATGCGCACGGCCGTAAAGATGGCGGCTAGAGTCAGGTAGCGCCATCTGTGTCGAAGAAGGCTTTAAACCGGAACGAGCAGATGGCGCCACTCACCGCCTTTAGCAATCCGCCTGCATTTCTGGCCCCCGTCTGTTGCCGATAGTCACCGACCTTCGCCCTCGGAGGTCCGGCCCTGCCCCGAATAAAAATTTGTAGCGAGTTATTTCGCATTTAAAAAAAAACGTATTTTTGCGATGAATTTAGGTGAAGAAGCGTCAGCAGAGAGTTTTGCTCATTTTGGACAGCGTCCAAGTGGACTACGAGTCCGTGGACATCACCGAGCCGGGGCGCGAGGAGGAGAGGCAGTGGGTTCAACAAACTTGCAAGGAGAGGCCCAACCCTTTGCCTCCCCAAATCTTCAACGATGACCTCTACTTGGGGGTACGTGCGGACAGTGGACCCAGTGGTCAGTGGTCGAAGGGTGCCGCGGCTGACCATCGCATGGCCTTCGGGCTGATCGTCTTTGGGACTTTGAATCATGTTTGTGTCTGCTAAAGTGAAAGTACCACACGCCCAAACTTTTTTTTTACACAATTTTATACAATAATAAATAAATAATTTCAATACGCGTAAACAAATTTATTCAGGCAACCCAGTTTCGTAGATCACGCCCAAGAAATAAAACCAAGAATAAGAAGAAAAGAAATGCAGAAATACAACTACTATTGTAAATTCGATTAAACTAAGCACTATTATGTTTAAGGACCTACAGTACCTAACTTTCGAAAGTAATCTAAACAATTTAGATCCCGTTATCTTGGTTTTTGTGCTCCGTAAAACGTAAATTCGACTATCCAAATAATTTACAAATTACAAAGAAAACATTAAAAAAAAAGCTACGAAGGAATGCATAACTATAACTACTGCTTTCAGTTGAATTAAACTAGGCACTGTAGTAAAGTTTAAGGCCCTGTCTGTGGGTGAATCTGGATGATAGCTTCAGCGAGTAGTTTCGTTTCTGAATGCCTCTCGTTTTAAAATTTAGGACTACGAGGATTTCAACTCCGCCGTGGACATCGACAAAGTTTTAGCTTTCTTAAAACTGGATTCGGGCGAAGGCGAAGTTGCATCCAAAGCGGAAAATCACTTTCAGGCGCAAAACGGGCGATCCGAGGTAAGGATCTCTCCAATCGGACCGAATGAATGCATTTTACACTTTCAACTAATAACAACCCAGAATTTCTAAAACTTCGTTTTCTTGACTTGCCTGAATTCGAATGATGCATTACGACAAATTTACATATTTTTCACTAAAATTTCATAATAATCTTACTTGAATATTACGATAACGTGCTCAATACATCAAGTACCGTTTTTTCTTTCTTAGAACGTAAAAGAAGACGAATCTGAAATTGCGTTAACGGAAGAGCAGGCGGAAACCGAAGAAAACGTTGACGAGGCTAACGAGAAGGAAATTCCTCGAGAAAACAAAGTCGAAGTCGTAAACGAAACCAATGGAAACGACGATCGTCGGGAAGACGAGGCCGTGATGGAGGACGACATCAGCGATCACGCAGGGGAGGAATTGATGGAGGAAGAAGAAGAAGAGAAAGAGGACGAAAATGAGGAGGAGGAAGATTAAAAAAAGCTTTTTTCTACTTACTCTTGGAAATGTTCTCCAATTACCCGCGCGAGTGCAATTTGTAATGACGGGATGGCGTATAATCGGTTTCCTAGAGGTCATCAGTTAAATACTTAATAATACCTGTTTGTGCTATCATCTTACCTTAAAATGGCTTCATTATTCGAGAAAGACTTGCGCTGGAATTATTGCGTCGATCCCGGAGTCGAAGATTATGCGCCATCCCGTGCTTAAAACTGCCGTTGAACGTGTTTTTGAGGTCTGAAATCCAAACAAATATCGAATCTTTTCACGAACGCATAACGCATTTCAAATAAGATTTTTTTTGCTATAATGCAATTTCTTATACGTACATCAGTTATGCCATCCAAATGTACATACTTTGTATCGTGAAGCTTTCGATGGTCGGTTTTTTAAAACTATACCACAAAATACGAGGCGAAAGCCTTCCAGAAAAACAAATTTCATCGCATCCAAGCTAGTCGTGAAGTATACTTCGCATCAGTTCGAATTAACAAATCAGAAAATGGTATCTATATGTACAGGGTGTTAAATGTGAATGTGTTGCAAACATCTAGGGTTTATAGAACGGGTCATGCGTGAACGTATTTGCCAAGAAATGCACCCCCCCCCCCTCCTCAGTGCTAAATGCCAAATAAACGAGTTTGTTACGAGGCACAGAAGCTGTTTGAAGTCATGCCTCCACATAAGACGCAAGTGGCACAATGACGCAACCCGTTTCCGTTGACCCTACTAAGCATGCCTGGCATGGTCTGGATGCAGCGGCAATTCTGGTCACCAGATCTTCCCCTGACTCCTCTGGAGTCGTGTAGATAAGGCGCTCCGTGTGCCTCCCACAATCTGGTGACCATGCAGGACAAGCAATTGGTCCTGCAAAGGATTCGGCCAAAGCATTTCTGGACAGCTAATGAAAAGTGGGGTGTTGGAACCACATATATATATATACGTTGGCGAATATCCCGTAGTGTTTGTTGTTTATTATTGCACCGATTGGTAGACGCGCCGACGACGATTTGAATTAAAAAAATGTGGCACGTAAACTTAACTCGTTTATTTGGCATTTTTGACTATGGGGTTTACTGGCAAATATGTTCGCGCATGACCCACCCTACGTACCCTGGAACTTTGTAACGCCCTGTATAAATGATCCGTGATACTTTTCGCTACCATACTGCCATTACTCGTAAAAACAAAAAGATCTTCGTTTCCCGGCATAAAATGGGAGACGTTTCCCCACGACCATCCGTTTGTTTGTTTTTTAAGAAAATCTCGCATTGCATTTCTCCAATTTAGGGTTGTTTTTTTTAAAAAGCGGAGGGAAGAAATCAAATGAGCTATTCGGTGTTATTCGCATTTATAAATATATTTATCACTTTGATCTTTGTTGTCCTTTTTAATTAATTACGATTATCATGTACACATCATATCTAACACGATACTGTTCACGCCATAATGGATCACGAGAGTTTTAAGCGGAGAATCAAAAAACGGTTGAGAAAAAATCAACGACTCCTGTACACTATTTAAATAACGCGGCGCTCTTGGGAGGGCAAAGGGCAAGGGAGGGGGGAATTAAGGAAGAAAAACACAAAAAACAATCGCGACAGCGCCACCGATGCTAAAAAGTAAATCGAGCCTTTCGAAAAAAAAGATACGCGTAAAAAACGGGAAATGACCGATTGGTCGTTTTGTACGGGGGGAGAAAAACGAAGAAGAAAAAAAACAGCAGCGTTGTTAAATGTGACACGGGAGGAAGGGGTGAAGAAAATTATGCATTTGCGTTAAGTTTTACGGCTCGTTCGGAAAAAATGCGAAAAGTGTTAAATTTGGTTTTAGTTCGCGCCGCAACTAAGTTCCGTTTGGCCTCTAGATAAACAGGAGGAAAACGCATTTTATCGTTATTATTATTATTTTTTTTTTTTTGATTAGCACTTAACTGTATTTTTGTTCCCAAAATGACACAGCCGGACTCCGCGCCCCGTCTTCGTCCATTACGAAAGCGCTACGGAACGAATAACTGCGCTAACGTTGGGGACGGGCGTTAAGGTCCGAGAGTCGAAAATCGTTTTTACCTGGCGGGTAAGGGGGTCCCTTTGGAGCGACGAATGCTTCTACGGAATGTTACCTGGCATAAGAGGGGGATGAAGAAGAAGAAGGATAATCGCTTCATCCACTTATTGCCACCAATATCGGAGTATTTTTTTTTCGTAGGCCGAATACTATGTAATAATGTGACCTCCAATATATAGACTATATATATGTACACAGAAACGGGTCGAACGAGAGACGGAGAGAGGAGGGACGGCTCCGCGTCCCCCGCCCTCCACTCGGGGTCGAAGCAGCGACCGCAACTTGAGCGCGGACGAAAAAAAAAAATGAAAGAAAAAGAAAGCGGAACCGGTCATCCGCCATCTCACAGCGCGCCGAAGGGATCCATGGCGGCGGTCGACCGCGGTTGCGACTGGAACGGCTGCAGAGGGGGAGTGGCAACCCCGCTGGCCGCTGGGAATCCTTTGGTGGCGGTTGCGGCTCCGCTCGCGGCCGCGGGTGCCGCAGGCGTCGGTCCACCCTGGGGGGGAGAAGAGAAAAGGAATCGCGCGATTACGAACGAGCCCCGATCCAAACGGTTTCTTTCGCAACGCGCCTAATTCACGAGTAAGAAAAGAAGAAGCAGAAGAATCTCGTAAGCGAATTGTACTCACCGAAAACTGCGTCTGTCCCACCGCGGGGGGAAAGTGGCCCGCCATCATTCCGCTCGACCAGTCGGCCGGCCTTCCGCTGGTGTTCGCCACCTGCAACGGGTTCAAAGGAATATTTAAACAAAAACAAAAAAAACACTTTGAAACTAAAATTCACGAAATCATCTCTTACGACTAACTCGAGAAAATTTCCCCGACTGTTTATATTTTTTGAAAATAAAAACTAGGTCTCCTTTAGCCTTTAGAGCAGTTTCATTAAAAGGTCCACTCGTGATACCAACTAACAAATTCGGCGCCGGAACATATTGATTAGGAATTTCCCTGACTTTCCCGGTGCATACGAATTCGGGAAAACGCTGTCGCAGTCAGTTTTTTTTTAAAATAAAAAATGAAAGATTTACCATTGGCTGGTACGTGTGTTGTGGAGAATTCCAAGCTGGTGCCGCGGTGGAGCTGGCTATTTGAGGGGTCCAATTGGCGCCTCCAGTTTTGGCCGTATTTTTTGGCGAGTTCCACATGTTTCCGCTTCTTTAAAGAATCGTGATGCAACCGGTTAAAAAAAAAAAAAAACTTCCGTCGAGGCCAACAAAAACCTCAACAATGGGAAAGGGGATACACAGGATTCACTCTAAATAAATTTACTCGAATCTTAAGATTCACTTTCCTGTCACGAATGACTGATATAAGAACTAAAACAACACTTCAACACATCGAAACGAGCTTCCAAAAAAGATTGATCAAAACTAATGCTATTCTTGCGTCAATCTATTAAATCAAACATGAATGAGGAATAAAATAACGCATCCTAAAAGTATTACCTTTATAGAAAAAAAATTCTTTAAATAGTCCAACAATTTAAAAAAAAAAAAACGTCCTAAATTTCAAATATTGGAAATTGTTTACCACCCTGTTTTCTTACAAAATGAAAATTACAATAAAAATTGGGGTGTGTCATAAAATGAAAAACCATGCTTTACGATCACCCTCCCCCCCCCCCATATTAACAGGATTGCATCTGGCTTTGTACCTGATTTTAAGGCGCACCACAATTTTTTATCGTAATTCTTATTTTTTTTTATGAAAACAGGGTAGGAAACAATTCCCAAGATTTGAAATTTAGGACTTCTTCATTTTAAATTTGAGGACTTTTGAGGGTTTTTTTTCAAAAGAGTGTTCCTGTGTTTAATACGGTGTTACGATAATAACATTTTGGAACCATCTTTTTCAACGAGGCAACCTCTATATTCAATAAATTTGAAAATAATTATCCATTCAAATAAATACAAAACAATTATAAAGGTTTCAATGTTGAATATGTTACGCTATTTTTGGAATATTTAGGACATTTAGGATGTTTTATTTTTTTAGGACTTCATTAAGGTTTCGATGTTTTAGGGATTTTTTTTTTGGAATTTTTAGGACACGTTTGCCACCCCGCATTTAATAAAGCTTGAATTCGTTTCCACCCCCCCCCCCTTTTTTTTTCCTGTACTTTTTCTTAACCCGTAACATTTTTTGTCCATCTGGAATACGGATACGTACTTCTGCATGAGGCCTCCGGGGCGATTGATGGAGAGATTCTGCGCCAGGCTGGCCAAGCTGGAGTCCAGGTCTCCCGTGATCACCTTGCTTTGGCTTTTGGCTTGCGACATCGAGGTCGACGAGGAGGTGGCCGAAGTGGACACTGGCTGGAGGATGTCGCCGAACGCATCAAAGTCTTGAGAAAATGAGACCGAGTCAGTTAGACGAGGGCGCAAAATAAAAAGAGTCATCTACGCTATCGTAACGTCACATCTAAAAGAGAAGAACTGCACCGACATAGAAGAGAGGAGGAGAAGTGACACAGGAAACGACACGAAGAGAGATAAGAGAGACAGGGTGAAAGATATAAAGGACACAAAGAGAGAGGAGAGAGGAGGCAGGGTGTCTACCTGAAGTTAACCACCGCGTTATCACAATAACCAAACTTGTACTTGAAAACACCGATATATATTTACTGTAGAAAGAAGCCCCCAGTGTTGTTGTTGTTCACACCCCAAAATGATTGCCTGATGATCAGCCACTGCAAGACCTATCAATTTCTGGGCAAGTGCATTCACGAAATAAAAATAAAGCTAGCAGGGTGGCAAGTTTTGAGATTTAGTATTTTTTTTAAACGAAATTTTAGGACTGTATTCAAAATGTAATTTTTTTAGGATGTATTATTGCGATTCTTTATACATCTGTTTAATGCGATAAAAATTGAAATCAATTTTGAGCAATCTTTTTCGAGGTAATTGCAGTATCTGTTTGACAACACGATGTTCAGTGTTCGTAAAAATTCGGTTTAATTATTGATTTTAACTATGAATTGTTGAGCAGCCGAAAATGTTTTCAGGCGAGAGAAAGAAGGGACGTCGTAGTCGAAAATGTTAAAAAACTGGATTAGAAATAATAGTAAAGTAAAGCCATTTTTAAGCAAGGCAATTTCAATGACCAAGTAATGAAATCATTGGACTGCTTTCGTTCGTCTGTAGGGGGGTGATATCACGTGCTCCGGTGCCTACCCCCTGGGTGCGCCACTGTTACGTTACTTAACCATCCCCTCGCGCAACCACGGGCCAGAGACCGTCAAGTAGACACCCCGCCGCATGAGACGATATGAACGACAGGAAGTTCGGCAGGCATGAAATAGGTACGTGAACTATTCACCTGCGGCCATTTTATTGGGGGATCCAAACCCTAGGCCCTGATTGAAATTAGCGGAGGAGGAGGAGCTCATCCCAGCCATCGCGACGTCATTTGCTAATCTCACGTTGGTGCCCCCGCTCGGGGTCCCTCCCATGGCCTGAGGGGAGCCAGTCAGGGCCGCCTTGATGGCCGCGTTCAGATCGTCCACGGCCGAGGCCGGACCCGCAGCACCCGACGCCGGAGCCGAGCGCGAGGGCGAAGCGAGCAACGGCGATCTGGTGCCGAAGGACTGACCGGTGGCCGGAGACGCGGCGCGAGGGTCGAACAGCGAGCCCTGGTTCATGAAATCGGAGGCGAGGGCCTGGCCCCTGAAGGCCAGGTCCCCGAAGGCGTCCTGACTGGCTGGAGCGGGAGGGGGCGGGGAGGAAGCGGGGGTGGGTTTGGGGGCCTGGGTGCCTGGAGCGGGGCTGAGGGGCCGGAGGCGCAGGGCGGGCTCGGCCGACAGGGCGATGCTGTCGCCGCCGAAGCCGAAGCCCGAGTCGAAGCCTCCGGCGGCCCTGGGTTTCTCCTGGGCGCCGAAGTCGGCGAAGCTAGCGACGGCGAATGCGGCATGCTGGTCGGGCCCTCCCAGGATGGGCGTGGTCCCGAGGCCCCCGAACTCAAAGGGGACGGAAGGAGAGGGCGTGGCGCTAGAAACACCTTCGAAAGGATTCAGTCCGGGAATGGTGAGATCCGAAGTGGCCTTCTCGGATCCGGTTGTGCCCTCTGGCGCGGCCGAGGCAACGGGAATGAAATCAAGGAAAAAAAGAAGAAAAAGACAAGGAGATGGATACGTTAGTGGAAAACTAAAGGCGTGTTCAGGATGCCCACATCGCCACATCGTAGGTGGATGTTTCCAACAATTTTCAATTTCAGTAAAACGCTTGAAAATTGTTTAACATCCAGCTACTTCACGTAAAGTTTTTTCTCACGGGATTTAGGGAGAGACTAACCGTAAATGCGACAATACTTCGGGAACCTCGAGCACATTTAATGCCTTCGCCGAAGGATTAGTTCAAAAAACAAGTTCAAAAGAGGAATTTGTGGGCACCCTGGAGAGTTAATCATGAACACTGAAGACTGTCAGCAAAAAAAATGAAAAAGTTCGGAAGAACGTGAACCGTAAATCGAGGCTAAAAACTCGGTACAAACCTGGTGTGGGACCATGGACAGCCTGGTTCGTTCCGAGGGCTGCATGCAAAAGCGAAGATATAATCACACAAATTAAACATGCAAGAGGAAAATTGCACAGTGTGCCATAAAAATAAAAACACAAACATACGAGGTAAAGAAAAACGAGTGCTATAAAAACTGTGGAATCGAGCAAAGACTAAGGAATTCGTACAAACACATCAACGAGGTGAAGCGAGCGTACTTGCCTGGAAGTGTGCACAGAAGCTTAGCATGCTTAAACAATGCCACACATCCTGGCCATTTTACGAAGAAAAAACATGGGAAATACAGGATTTTTTTCCAACAATTATAGGATTAATCATCATCTCATTCGTTTTAAATTTCATTCACTACCGGAGTGATTTTTTAAAAACATTTTCAAAATAATTTTATAAGTAAAATTTCCTAACTATTTTTCAGACAAAAAAATGTCGAAAATTCATCGCAAATTATGCAATTTGGCACATATTTTTCTAAGAAAAATGGCTGAGGAATATCAAGCAATGGAGCGCCTTATGGCACAAAAATAAAATTCTGTACAAATTTGGATGTAAAATTAATTAAATTAAATTATGGGTTTTTCTGTATAATTCGCTAAAGAAAAGTACTGAAAAATAAACGAGGTTTTTTGAAACCGTTATTATCAACCCGACAATTTGGGCGAAATTCCTGTACAAAATTTGCTTAGAAATATTAAGATTTTTATACCTACAATTCGTCAAAATCTAAGAAAACGTAAATAAATTGACATATCTCGATAAAATGATTTGCTTTTCGACAGAATTCCTTACTTTTTGCATGGGTGTAAATGCTTTTAAATGCCTCGCAATAATTTACGCAAGAAACGAGTTATAAGGGTATCGTGCAATGCCACAATTAAATTAAACAAAAAATTAATAAAATAAAACTAGATTTTGAATGCGGACGAATAATACGCGTATCAATGATAGTAATACGGGCGATTAATTTGCACATTCAGGGGGACTCGGATTAAAGAGAAAAGCGATTCCGACATCGTCGTGCTTAAAATTTCAGCCGAAAAATCAACTTGCCTTGGGCGTTGCTCATGGTTCCGAAAACTGCACTGAACGACGACTCCGGAACAATAAAAGAGTTATTGGGCGCCGACATGCCTGAAAATTTAAAATGCCAAATAAGCAATCGAGGCGCGCGATGTTTGGAATCTTCCAGGCTGTAATGCAGTTCAGAGCAGATAAATATAGGAAATATAGGAGGGAAAAAAAAAGGTTGGGGGAGCAAAATATAGTTGCTTAGAAATAACAATGTATGAGGATACATGTACCTCCTGGATTGAAATTATAGGAAAATGTAGGAATGCATCGGAAGAATTAAAAAAATATAGGAAAACGTGGGAACACTTCACACAGCCTGATCTTCGATCCGAGCAACAAGTTCCACAGAGTGCGAATTCGGCCTCAATTATTTCAGAGGAATAGAATTACGCTTTAAGAGGTCTCTCACCGTTTTGATCCGTCCAAAAGCTGTTGAGGTTAGTCGATGGCTGAGTTGATGCAATGTTGAGACCGTCGGAGAAAGGGTTGTTTGCCAGACAGAGGAGATCGTCGCTGGCTTTGCCCGACGACGTAATTCCTACGAGATCACTACAGAAAAAAAATTGACGATGATGATAATAAGAGCAATTACTTAGGCTGATGAGGTCCACAACCCCCTACCACACGCAAATCTTTGCTGACAGTAGGACACCATGTTGAAAAACAACAACATTTGGGCGAGAAATATGAAATTACCTGCCACCAGGTGGAGAACCAAAGAGGTTATTTTCATCCGTCGGAGAAGACAAAAACGGATTGGTGCTGCTTCCTCCAATGCCAGCACCATCCGATGGAAACGACTGCCCCGCGAGCTCCTTTATGCGGCGCTCCTACAAAACGATTCAAAACGATTGTCATTACCAGCCAGAAGGGGTAGATCCCCTTAAGAGCTTCAATTCTTCTTTTTCTTCTAAACCCCCATCGAATTTAACGATTTGAAGATTTGAAAGCTTCACCTTGTGCAACTCTAAGATGGCCTGTTCTTCCTCCAAAGCCAGCTGCTTCAGATGGTCGTCCTCCTCTCCGAGGCCGGGGCCACTCCCGTTGACCCGGTTCTGCCTGGGGCCCGTGCTCGACGCCGCCGCCGTCCCAAACGCACTACTGGTATTGGACAAGGCAAGGACAGCATTTTTCACAGACGACTGTCTGCAAACCATCGTTTTAAAAAAGGAGGAAAAAAAAAACGGCTACAAGCACTAACAAGAAATAAAAAAACGAAAAAACCCAAACGAGTCGAGGAACGAGGCGCTTACCTTCCGGCGGTGGCCTGAGTGGGCGTGGTCGCGCCACCGGGGCCGCCCTTCTTCCCTTCCAGCGCAGCCAGGTGCTGTTCGAGAGCGTCGAGCAAACTGCCAGGAGCCTTAAGCACACGACGGATAATTGAGTTAAGTAAGGTGCATTACGTCAAACACAAAAACTGGAGATTCTGTGTTGTCGTTTTGAGACAACATCCCGACCATTTTTCATAGAAAAATTTTTAGGAAATATTCGATTTTTCCCCAATAAATACAGCATAAATTATCATCTTATTCATTTTAAATTTCATTCACAGCTGCGATGATTTTTTTAAACATTTTCAAAATAATTCTAAAATCAAAATTTCTAACTACATGTATTTCTCAGCAAAAAAATTGTCGACAGAACATTGCAAAATATGCATTTTGGCACATAATTTTCTAAGAAATGGCTGAGGAATATTAAGCAATGGAACGCCTTACTTACAAAAAAATAATTTTTTTTTGGAAAACAATTCTATACAAATTTGGATATCACTAACTATAGGAACGTTGTAAGTGAACAATTTCTAAAAATTATTCGTTATGAGTTTTGCGTTATAATTCGCTAAAGAAAAGTACCGAGGAATATACAAGTTTTTTTAAAACTGATTATTAACACAATATTTTGGATAAAATTCCTGCACAAAATTTGCTTTGAAATATTACGAAATAAAGAGAACAAAGAAATGATACTTACAATTTGTCAAATTCTAAGACAACTTAAATAATGACTTTATAAAATTATTTAAATATAGGAAAATATTATAGGATAATTAAACAAAAAAAATAGAAAATACAGGATTTATAGGATGCCAGAAATTAAGAAGAAAGCGAAGACTCACCTTTGTAAGATCGGGAATATCTCCCTTGTCGATTCCAACATTCTGGAAAAATAACACAAAGACACCGAGTCAATCGGGGTTTAATTATTTCAAAAAAACACAGCTTTCAATTGACGTTAGATTGAAATAATTATCGCAAGTCTGTCTCTGGGAAGGGACTCGCTCAATAAAACACCGCGATCTTGGAAATTTTAAATTTTTAATAAGATTTGCCCATTTAAAATTATGTGAATCAAATAAAAAAAAAATTCCGCGCACATTCCAAAAAAATATACTCCAAGATGGAAACACCCAAAGAGCTTTTTCAATTTGTTTCTTAAATGCATCGAGCTGCAGACCACAAACCTCTCAAACTAAATCAAAATACCATGTCGTTTCAAGGTTCGTGTTAAAATTTACAAATGCACTTCCACGACTATCCCTGACTAGCCAAGTAAATTTCCCATGACTTTTTGGAAATAAATACCGTTGCAAAAACAAACGTTTTTTTAAAACCTAGGTAGAAAACGATGCCTATTAGTGCTTCCAATACCTTTAATTGTAATTGCCATGCAAAATTCAATGCATTTTCATTAGAATTCTCCCTGATTTTGGAGCATAAACATGATTTTCCCTGACTTTCCAGGTTCGCACGAACCCTGCATTTATTTATAACAAGTCTCGATTACAAATAGTTTCAAACGTTAAGGTGGATGCCCAATTCCGCAGAAAAATCACATTTCAAAATGACAACCATAAAAATAACGTACCTCCGCGGTCTTTAAGAACTCCGCGACTCGGTCCATTCGAATGAGGAATTTTTTATAAATGTCCAGCGCATCTCGGCACATCTTCTTGTTCATGTCGAAATACTTTTCTGCGGGCAAAATTAAAACGTTAAGCACTTGCGCGAATGCTCACACGTTCACACGTTATCGTAGCAGCTTACCTAACAAGTTAATGATCCCATCGTTATAACAAGCGAACAAACGAATCAGATCGCGGAATAGAAGCATGAATGCTGTGTTGATAACCCCATTGGTCAATTCATTGGCTGTGCACTAAAAATGTTTGTCAGTCGATTTAAAAACGCCAATTTTGTTTAACGAAACCATTTTCCGTTAAGATTTAACTTACGTCAAATTCCAATAACGCATCCAGTTGACTCTGCAGACCCGGAAGTGTCTTAAGTAGTTTCTCCGCATTCATTGTGCGTAGAATGCCATCGTCCTTCCTTCAGAATAAAAATACGACGACAATGAAACTGTTGAAAAATGTAGGGTTCTCAACAATAAATCCCTCACCAGAGCTAACACATCAAGTCTGGAAGATAAGCTATTCAAAAATTGGCTACGCAGAATGGTGGCACACCACACAAAACATACAGTCGACTAAAAGTATGTTCTAATACTATCAGGACTTAAGAGTTCGAGCGAGGACACAAGAGTCGCGCCTCTGTGCCCATACCCAATCGTAATACTATTTTCAAAAAATACTCTTAGGGAATGTTTCATCGCTTAATTAGAGCCACTGCTGAGGACAAACTCCGCCCATGCTAATGACCGCCGAGGCAGACGAGAAAGTAAGAAAGAAATTTAAAAAAAAAAAAAAAAATACGTACCCTCGTTTCACTTTACAGAAATCGAACGCTACTGTGCGATAAGAGATGGCTTTTTCATTTAAATATTTGGCGTATCTCCTGATAAACGTGGACATATCGTAGCCTTAATAAGAGCGGGGGAAAAGAAGAAATACGGACATGGATGAAAAAAACCACGAAACGCGCAAAGATCAAATTCCACGGTTTTGATTCGACTAACCCTGAACACCGGTTTTGTCCAAAAATGCGCCCAGTTGAAAATTGCAGTTGCTCGAAGCTAAATACTGAGTGAATCTCTAACAAAAACCACCAAGTAATATTATTTAGTACGATTTAACGCGACAACACTTGTCTCGACGTTAAAATGCCAATAATGAACTAGATCAACGATGAATACGGAATTAGGGATGGATTGTACGAAACATCTAAAGATGGTCGAGCTTTGAAGTGTCAATTACATCAACCCGAATTAAGTCGGAATGCTGATATTATCAACTCAATAAAAGAATAAATCCATAAAACCAATTTTAAGTTTACATCAGTCAGTTTAGCAGTGTTGTTTAAATGCATCCGATTGGCAATACGATACACAGGGTTTGTAATAATTTGAAGCATTTATAACGGTTTCAAACTTTCAATTTTGATTTGTTAAGCAGTTTTAGAACTTTTAAAGCATATTTAGGACTTTCATTTTTAGTACTTTAAGGACTTGTTTGCCACCCTGGTTTTAGACAAAATCTACCAATTTTAATTAAAAATTGCGCGACTAATTTTAATTTTCCCCAAGTATCGATCTTCTCGCACGCATCTTTTATCTACAGTTCACTTTCAAGAAAACCAAGAATGCTTTCAATAAACAACAAATCAACGTTTCCCATAATCGGTCGGATTGGGTAGTTGGTGCGGCATAATTAATCGGAACCATCGAGTGGGAATGCGTACCTCGTTTCCATAGCACATGAGATGGTGCACCGTGATCAGGGCTTTGAACACGACCACCCAACTGGTGTGATTTGTTCGCTCTATCAGACAATTTGCCATCTGAGGAATTGATACGTTTGGTTCGTTTGTACAATGTAACAGATCTGTGCGAGAGAGGATGAGAAAATAAAAAAGTGACATTAAACAAACTTTGGTCGAATCTCCACATTAAACGCCCATAGTGATTAGCAACATAACAGATTGACCCTGACGTCACCCCCCCCCTCTCCCTCAACTGATGTCTGGCACCACCTGATGATGGGAAGCACCTGTTGTCTGGTGGTGGTGGGGTGGGGGGGGGGGGGAAACATTCCAGGGATTAAATTCGAGGTCATAGTTGATATGAAATCGACATTCCGTTGGTGTTTTATGAGATTCCTATCAAAGTACTAAAGTTTATTGAACGAGCACACATCGAGCAGCCTTTTCCACTCGATAATACATGCAACACAAACGCATATAAAAATCTTTAAATGTACTTTCTCTAAAAACCGACTCCGTTTTTGTTTGTTCTTTTTGTTGCTATCACAACAGCGTATTAACATTTAAAATAACACTCAATTTAGAAATTAATCGAAAAGGAAAAATAAATCACTAGAAACCTTTTACCCACATGTAACTTTATACAAAGCATTAATTCAATAATGCATTCAACTCGTTTCTTTCGTAAAACAACTGCCGTGAATTTTCTTAACCTGCCAAGTGATTAAAAGTTCCCCATTAAACCGAAAACAAACCGGTGTTTCCACGCAAGTCAAATCCCCAACTTCCCTGACTTTTCAAGGTTTCCGGAAAAAAATTGTGACCTTATAAAAAAAAAATGTTTATAAAATACAATGGAAACAAAAATTACCAATTAAACCTTAGTGATGTTTTCATTTATTACTTCAGTAGTAGTTGTAAGTGTGCTTTGGAAATTCCCCGTGGTTGCTTAGGGTTTTCAGATCCGTGGCAATTTAAGACTGGCATTATAAATGACCGAAATAAGTTTCCCCTGACTTTTGCACGAAAATTTAAAATTTTCCCGGGATTTCCTGGTTGTTACTACTACCGTGACAATCCCAGGTTTTCCAGGTCAGTGGGAACAACACAAACCGAATGATCCTAACACTAATTTAATCAATTTGCCACAGACTTCATTAAGGGCCGGTTGCACCAACAAAAGTTAACCGAAACCCGAGGTAAACCTCCTGTTAACTGCGGAAAAGCAGGTTAACCATGAGTTGCAAGGATTTATGACCTAAATGTCACCCATTGGTCAGATTTTTAAACAACGTAAGAGACCCGCAGGTACTCCGAACTGAATCTGTCATTAGAGCATCCGCAAGAATTGTCCACGAGCTCAAAGTTTAAGCAGATCGCGACTTTCAATTCCACTATTAATCCCTATTCCACTAATCCACTATTAATCCCATCGCGTAAGGCACACCTCGATAAGGACCTGGTAGTAACGCCGAGTGTCAGTAATAGACATCGCAGCACCGATGGTAACCCCGGGCGTGTTACGATATATTTCAGCCGGATATAATCCAGCAAGGTCTGCCAAACTGACAACTGCATCACCACTATTCAGAGCAGATAAACGGATGATTGGTACCTAGGCTAAAACAATAACACCATTTTGAGGAAAACAAGCTCAGCCTTTCTGTCGTTTATCGTGCCAAAGAATGCGTGGATTGACTGACGAGCTAACAGATCTAAAATTGACAAGCTATTCGAAAAAAAAAAAGATTTTTTTTTTAAAATTCACGCACGGAGTGAGTCTAAAAACGAAACCACACACACTTGGGGGATCGAACCGCGGATCGGATCAAGAAATCTCTTCACACACACACACACACACGTGTACAGACATCCGTGCCGTGAAAGTGTCTCCTTGCCAGCGATGAAATGGGACGTATTGCGTTATACTCTGGTCTCGAAACTGCCATCTCGAAAATCATGGACACACGTATGGCACAATCGAAGATGCGATGGAATTGGGCATCCCTGATCCATCGCGAAGACACGACTTTTGGGTTTTGGGGAAACCGAAGCCTTTTGAAGTGTGTGGGAGCCCCATTTGAATCCATCTGCCCTCAACATTGCCATTCATCATCGAGTGAAATAAAAAAAAAGTCAAACTGTTGTTAAAACGAGCTTGACGTCAAAGAGACCAGGACCAGCACAAATTGGCTCGTGTTGCAACCGTTTTCACTCTTTCATTCTATATATCCGCGAAGACTTAAATCCGCCGCCATACACGTGCATCGCACTTTTCGTACTGTACGTGTAAGCTCGATTTATAAACAATTTATCGCTCTTTGTTACTTATGTAAAAAAATGCCTTAAAACACAGCAGAAATCCACGTGCATTGATAATGTTTCGCGTAATTTGTTTGAAATTAACGTACGGTTTTTTGCGTGCAATTGGTGTGAATTCGTGACAGACTTCATCTTTTCTCTCCTACGAAACACAAAGGGGAGCTTTTCAGGGGAAGTCAATTCACAGGTGCATTTGTGAAAGTGCTTTAAAATCGTTAACAAATCCAGCCATTCAGATGTTAAAATTGGATACCTAATTGCTGAACTAAATGTATTTTTGTTGTCGATGATACCTCTAGGGTGGGCCACTTTACGGTGATTTTCGGTTAAATTTCGCGTACACTTCTAGCAAAACAACGGCAGTAGATTTCAGTGAGCGAAGAAGTGCAGTTTCAGTTTTATAACACCGAAAGATGTCTACGAATGCAATTAGTCGAAACTTGCCCCAGACCAGGACTCCCGTCTTCCGTGAAAAAAAAAAAAAAAAAAAACCTCCTTAAGTAGATCATTTATATACATGTATTTATTAGCCACGTAATTGAAGTTTTCAAACGACACGCGATTTTAACGGAGCGAAGCATTCAATTCCTTCTCACAAAAAGGGTTGAAAGAAAGCTGACCTTTTAATTCGAGGTCAAGTTCGAACTAAGCATTTCAAACAGCCCCAGATATTGCAATTTCCGAATGAAAGCTTCACTTCCGGGACGCGACATTCAACTTATCGAAAGCGATCGCCACTCTTTACCTATTTAATAAGTAGCCTATATATAAACACACACACCCTACCCTCTCTCTCTCTGCTCGCTCGGATGTTTACGAGAAAAATCCAAGAAATGTCAGAAGTTGGGGGCGAATTTTGCAGCGTGATAAAAAAGCTTTACGGTGAGATAAGAGAAAGACGGCTGAAATTCCCATACAACTGTATATCAAGGCCATTTTTCGAAGAAGAAATACAGGAAATGTAGGATTTTTCTAAGAAAAATGGCTGAGGAATATCACGTAAGGTAAAGCCTTACGGCACATGTCTTCTGAATAAAATTCCGTACGAATTTGGTTATCATCAATTATAGGAACGCCGTAGGTGACCAATTCCAAAAAAATTAAATTATACATTTTCAAGTATAATTCGCTAAACAAAAGGAATAAACGGGGTTTTTTTAAAACCGTGATTATCAACCCAATATTTTAGGTCAATATATTACATAAAAAGATTACGAATTAAAGGAAACGATGAAATAATACATACAATTCGTCATTAAATCTAATAAAACGTGAATAACGACTTCACAAAATGATTAAAATATAGCAAATGTGGGATATTTTGCTAAAATATAAGAACATACTGGATAATTTAACAAAAAAATATGAAATATAGGAATTGTAGGATGTCTGAATTTGCGCAAACAATTATCTGATATATTCGAGCACAATTATTGGAGCTCAAAGGGCTGCATATATATATATATATATATTTTTTTTAAAAATGATTAATGGAAAGGAAGGCATAGACGTGAAGATCATTTGGTCACGAAGGCTCCCAAAACCGCACATCCCGAAAGATTTTTCTTTGAAAATAAGGTCAGGGAAATGCGATGCTCGAATCTCGCGGCCCAATTTAATTTATTTTCCTCGGAGGGCTGCAAATTATAAAGTCGTGGATCAATTAAGGCAGAAATGGGCAAATTATTACTCCAAAGTTCAGCATATGAATTGAGGAAATGCAAAGCCTAATTTTTATCAGAAACAAACTTTAACAACAACGTAGGAATCTGTTTAATCCTGAGACGAAGGGTTTTAATAGCAACCCTCAAAAAATCAAGAAGAAAATATCATTTCAAAACAAGAGATCATCTCTTCAGAGCGCCTGACCATTTTCCATATATATAAACCATTTGCAGAATAAAAAGGTAAAGCAGGATATATCCATATTTATACGGGCTAGCAAATACATAGGGGAAAAAATCTTCGCTTATTTCATTCGCACCTTGTCCATTTCAGTTTTATTTGCTTTTTCTTTACACGTACTCTTTTTTTGGGTCGGTTTTTGATTTTGTTTACAGCCTGAAGATTTCAAAAAACACAGGAATACAGCCGGAGGGGTTCCAAAATATAAGAGATATGTAGAAACAATTTACATGTAGCCTATATGAATTGAATTGATGAGAGAGGGGCTCTTCCGGACGATTCACACGCCCCCTTCGGAAATTGCGCAATTGCGACTCGCTCATCAATTCGGACACGAAACGTCCCAAAAGTTCAGATTCGTGGCCGCAGAATGTAGACCGTCTAAATTTTTTCCTCACGAACGTTGTCGCTAAAAGACACACGGATCACAGATCACAATCCCCGTGTCAAAACAAGCACGGCATGAGCCGGTCTAAAAGCAAATTCACCAGGTTTTTAATAATAACAATACCGTTAACACTCGCGTTCAACAGTCACGCAAAAGGTGTACGGCGTGGATACCCGAAACATTTCAACCCTCCTAAAACGTTTTTAGCATTGCTTTTAGCTTAAGATCCGTGAGGACGGACGAGCCTTTAAAATAAAGCCGGCATTGTGACCGTTCGTAAAAAACCACCGTGCAATTTTCGGTCACAACGTACGTTTTCACGACCAGAAACACGCCCTAGCGCATTTTTTTTTTTTTTTCGTAAGACGATAGCTAGACTGAACCTTCGGCCAAAGATTAGTACGATAATTTTGATCCGGAGATCGATGGAATCGGTTTTGAAACGGAATGAGAAGTGGGACGTTTTAGGCCTAACGTTGGAGGAGAAGGTGGATGGACGACGGGTATGATGTGTGAAACGAAACGTTGGGTGGGTTGTACTCACAGTCTAGATGTTTCTTTTTCGGTCCTATGACTTCTTCGGTGGTGGCTTTACACACGGACTTGGCCAGGCCCTGTCCGGCGATGCTGAGCCTGGCTGCATTGATGCGATCGCTAATACTTTGATTCGACATTTTTTTTCTCTATATCTTCGCGGTTGTTTTTTTTTTTTTCTTCTTCTTCCGTTTTTCGGCTTATTTCGAAGGCGTGTTTTGCAGAGACGGCGGGTGGCCGAAACCACGATCC